>PVHP010000920.1:0-121686 GCA_004024765.1 Zapus hudsonius
CTTTCCTCTCCTCTCCTCTCTTTCTTTCTTGGTCATTTAATTTCTAGATGATAACCATTCTAAAAGGAGTGAGATGGAATCTCAAAGTACTGTTAATTTGCATTTCTCTGACAGCTGAGGATGTAGATCATGTTTTTAGATGTTTATTGGCCATTTGTGTTTTTCTTGAGAACTCTCTATTTTGTTTTATAGCCCACCACCTTTTTCTTTTTCTTTTTCTTTTTTTTCTTTTTTCTTCTTTTCAGGCAGGATCTTACTCCAGCCCAGGGTGACTTGAAACTCACTCTGAATCTCTAGACTAGCTTTGAACTCATGGCAATCTTCCAGGTGCTGGGGTTAAAGTTGTATACCACCATGCCTGGCCAGTAGCCTATTTTTGATTGGTTTGTTTGATTTCTTTTCATTTAATTTTTGAGTTCTTTGTATATTTTAGATATTAATCCTTTGTCAGATGTATACATGGAAAGACTTTCTCCCATTCTGTAGATTGCCTCTGTTGTTTTGTTTTGTTTTTTTTAAACATGGTCTCACTCTAGAGCCTACCCTGATGTAACTCATTATGTAGCTCAGGCTGCCTTTGAACTCATGGTGATCCTCCTACCTCAGCCTCCAAGTGCTGGGATTAAAGGCTTGTCCCAACATTTCTAGCAAGTTTTTGTTTTTATATTATTTGTTTTGTGTATTGTTCTCAATCTCATAGGTATCTTTTAAAAATTATTTTCATATTTGTTTCTATATTGACCATGCTCCCTTGCTGTTTTTTGTTTATTGACAATTTTTATAAATTTGGGTTTTTTTTTTAAATTTATTGCAAGCAAAGAGAGAGAGGAAGAGAGAAAAAAACACACAAATGGGTGCACCCAGGGCCTCTTGTCACTGCAAATGAACTCCACATGTATGCACTACTTTGTGCATCTGGCTTTTATGTGGGTACTAGGAATTGAACCCAGGCCATCAGGCTTTGCAAGCAAGTGCCTTTAAACACTGAGCTATCTCTTCAACTCTAGTATTTTGATTAGAATCCCCTACTACCATTTCTTGACCTCTCTCTTTCTGCAAAATCTCTTCTTTCCAACTAGTCCCTTTTTATTTTGATTTCTCTTTTTCTCTTTTTTCTTTTTATGTTGGTGTGACCCACTGAGTGTTCTTAGGGTTGCCTGTGTGAGCATGGGTGGAGGATTATTTACCAAAGCATATGGTTTCTGATAGTGGTTATATCACTATAGAAAATGCCCCCTACTCTCCCCCAATCACCATTAACTGCCCATACCTCCTTCAGGAGAGATAGGGACCTTACATTCTCCATCATGCATGATGGAATGTTGATGGGCTTATGCAGGTTATTGTAGTCACAGTGAGGCCATGTTACACCTGGATGACAGTGTTCACAGCATTCTTCTTCATCCTCTGGCTCTTAAATGTTTTATTCCCCCTCTTCCAGATGTCTTATTTAGCATCGAGCAGTTCATAGTCACTTCTCAACACTTTGAGTTTTCTTTAATAGTGCAAACATTTTAGAACTGGGAAACGCCCCAACATTTTGGTTTTTTTCTCTGAAGGAAGAACTTGGAAGATGTCTGTTTTACTAATTTTGTACTTTTAATTATTTAGTTTTTTTCTTTTGGTTTTTTAAAAATGATTATGTAAATTCTTCCTTACTAAATTCACTGATGACATTTTGTGATTAGAAGAGTATGACTTGTCGAATTTGGAATTTATTTTTTAAAGATCCACTACTTTTAAAATATATTAGTCTGTAATGCTTAGTAAGTTGTGAACATTTTTAGGGCTTGCTTTTAAAGTAGTTGTTTTATGAATTTCAGTCTCTGATATTGTTTGTATATGTATGTGTCTGCACAATTTTTCTCTTTTTTTATTTTCATTTTTATCTTGGATAATGTCTCACTTCATAGCCCAGGTTGTCCTTGAATGTGCTAGAATTTAGGGTGATAAAGTTTTTATTTTTATATATCAAACAATTGTTTTCATGGTAGAAGTAAGGCATTATTTATAATAGAAGATCTAATTTACTTCCAATGTAATCCAGTTAGTTCTGCCTTGCTATGTGACCAGAGGCATTGTCTCTTCCATTGTCTCTGGGCTAGAGGGGGTAGGTCTGTTTTTCCTTCTGCTCTTACTATCCATTAGTCTTTTCTGCATCATGCCTTGGCTGCCTTTGCCTTTCTTAAATATAATTGACCAGTTTGGAGCAAAAAAAAAAAAAAATCTTGCTGCAATATCAAATTAATATTGTGGCCATTGTTGGCCATGAACATTTGAACTTTTTCTCCAGGGCTTTATCTTCTTGTTGGCTGTATAGATGATCATTTACTCTCTTCAGTTGAGTTGAAATAAATGAAATGAAAAATATACATGAAATGCCTAACACTGCAGACTATACTCCACAGAATTTAATAAACACAAGAACCTAGAAAAGCTAATTTTAGCTAATGTTATTGTGCCTATAAATATTAGTAGATACGATGTTAATCTGATATTTGATATTAGAGTGTATTATTAAAAATATTTTTTTTAGATTGTAGGTGAACCTGAAATGATTGGAACTGAAGTTATTTCAGAATTCTTAATTAATAGTGAAGAATCTAAAGTGGTAATTGCTTTTTTAAAATCATTTTTTCTGTTTATTGCCTTCTAAAAGTAAGCTGCAAATAATTTTACACATCAGTTTAAATTATTCAGCTATTTCACATTCAAGCTTTTTTAAGAACTAGAATTTGGAATATTAGAAATTAGAATACTCAGAAGAAATTGATAGGAAAATATGTTAGTAGGTCTTTCTTTTGGTGTTAATGTGGTAAATGCATATGATACCATTGTACAGAGTATCTTTTTATTAAAAACGTATAAAGGACATCAGAATGAAACTCAGTGGCAGAACACTTGCCTGTTCTATGCATCAGGTTTGATTCCCAGCACTACAAAAGAAAAATAAATATATCTTTAAAAATCTATAACTTATAATTGTTTAATTTACAAATTTTATTTTAATAATACTTTTGGGCTGGGAAGGTAGCTCAGCTGGTAAAGTTCTTCCTTAGCATGCAGAAAGCCCTGGATTCAATTCCCAGCCTCTTAAAAAGATGGCCATTGTGGCACACACCTGTAATCTAAGCACTCAAGAGTTGGAGGTAGGAGGATCAGAAGGTAATCATTAGCTACATAGCAAATTAAAGGCCATCCTGGGATACAAGACCCTGAGTCCATAAAGATGTTTTTGTATTAACAAAATGGAATTTTAAAAGCTTAGGCTCTGAGTTAGTTCTACAACATTACAGAATTTAGATATTGCACTATTTAAGATATTATGAAACATAATAAGAGTGACTTAAATATTTCCACAGGCAAGACTAAAGCTCTTTCCCCATCACATAGGGGAACTGCATATTCTGGGAGTTGTTTATAATCTTGGCACTGTTCAGGGCTCCATGACAGTAGATGGTGCTCTTCCTGGATGTCACACAGGTAAAGCTATAGCATTACTAAGCAATTAAAGTAATACTTAAATCATGCCATGAAATATAGTGAGTGAAAATGAGGTATTTTTCTAAATAACTCTAATATACCTTTAAATAAAGGTATCTCAGCAGGTAGAAATATAACTAATTATTTTAAATTCTGACACAGATTAAAAAGTATTTCCCCTCTGATACTCACTTTTGATAATTCTTAGGCTCTATTTTATGTATTTTTTTTTGTTGTTGCTGTTATTGTTGTTCTGTTACTGATAGATCCTACTTTAGTAAATTCCAAACTAAGTAAATTTTATAAGTCCAGCTGCTTAGGAGCTGGAGCAGGAAGATTGCAAGTTAGAGTCTAGGCAGTTTTAGCTGCTGCCTAAAAATAAAAATAAGAAAGTAACTAGTGCTATAATTCACTGGTAGAACATGAGTGGTATAGCATGAGACCCTGGCTCTATCCCCAGTACTGACAAAAAAAAAACAAAAATAAGCAACAGCTACAAAATCACTTGAAATCATGTTAACTATCCTGAAAGAGAGTAGAGTTAGTACTAAGTTGATATTGTTGGTGCTCAAAACAGTATTCTTTATAGATTTTGAAGGTTAAAACGACATGATACACATATTTATCATGTTTCCCTTTTTCTTTTCTTTTTCATTTGGGGAACTCTGCAGGATATAATATGACCTTGTAATTGAGTTTACATTGACAAGGTGCTCGGAGAGAATTTATTCCTTATTAATCCTCCTAGTTCTAGCACTTTAGTAGCTGTGTCTTATAACAAATTAAAACTGGTCATTGGTAGGCATGAATTAGGCATTTATAAAAGCTCTCTATTAATAATGAGAAATCTTTTGGAATACCTGAAAAACTTGTTGTTTTTTTTAAACTTATAATTTGAATATTTCTACTTGTTTTTCTAAGATAATTTAATATAAAAATAGGAACCTATATGAATGAAAAGTTGCAAACCAAAAAAAAATTTTTTTTTGAGGTAGTATATTGCTCTTGCCTAGGCTACAATTCACTTGTAATCTCAGTCTGGCGTTGAACTCACAGTGATCCTCCTACTTTGGCCTCACAAGTGCTGGGATTGAAGATGTGCTCCACCCTGCCCAGCTCACAAATAAAAATTTTGTACTAAAATTGAGTATACTTCATTATAGTTCTATGGTTGTACTTGTTTGACAATCAAGGTTAATATGTAAATGATCCTGCTGGTTTGTTGCATGTTTAAAGCAAGGTAACTGAGGGTTTTTTTTGTTGTTGATTTTTTACTTGTACTCCCATCTTCGCCTAGTGCCACAGAACTATGTTCATAGAATATAGCTGATTGTTACGGTACCATAATATATATAATATATATATTATATATATTCATGAACTGTCATAATTTATGTGACTGCATGAAATTAGTGACCAGGAATTTTGAAAATAAGTCGAATCTTAGGGATCTGGGTCAAATGAAGTTATGTATCTTATTTGAAACCCTCACAGCAACCAAAGGCCATGACTAGTCTTATAAAAAAGAATTATACATTATAGTTTTATGTTTACCAGTGCTACATGCAAGCCTTTGGGATTAATCTTACATGGATATTTTAAGTAAAGTAAATGAAAACTATATTATTTTTACTTTTCATTGTTCCTTCTCTTAAGAAGCCAAACTTATAATACAGAAATAATTAAAAATATTGCTAATGTCTGAATGTGAAGTAAAAGTGAAAAGTTTACCTACTGTATGTTTTAAAAAGTTTTTTTTTTTTTTTCTCACAAATCTTCTTGCAGCCCATATCAACACTGGGCCCAGGATAACTGTTTTCTCAGGTCTTTCTGGTTAATAAACATTATAGTTTATAAAGTAAAGGTTTCAGGAGGGCAGGAGAGGTTGGCTCAGTGATTAAAGGTGCTTGCTTACAAATCCTTCCAGCCTGAGTTTAATTTCCCATCCACCCACTTAAAGTTGGATGGGTGTTCCTTTGAAGTGGCAACAGACCTTGGCACCCTCCCCCCCTTGATGCAACAAACATTTAAAAAAAAATGTTTCAAAGAACTTGTTATTCAGTGAGTGATATGTATGTAGTCTATGTAATGCAGAAAATCCAAAAGAGGATGAGAAATTAAACAATGCCTTGTGTGATATTAAACATTAATATTAGTTTTTTATTACTCATGTCATTCAGTAATTATCTAGAATTTTTCTAATAATTATCTGAAATTACAGTATTAATATATTCATGCTAAATTAATATCAGCTAACTTACACAATTACTTTAGGGTATTGATTGTTTTTTATTTCAGGAAAGTATTCCTTGAGTGTGTCGGTTCGAGGGAGGCAGAATTTAGAAATTCAAGGTCCTCGACTTAACAACACAAAAGAAGAAAAGACGTCTATTAAGTATGGTCCTGACCGACGTTTAGATCCTATAATCACTGAAGAAATGCCATTGCTGGAGGTATTTTATATCTTACAATACCATGATTTTATTTCCATAGCTAGATATTTCAAGTAACTTCATTTTAGACTTTGAGGTGGTTGAACTTTGAACTGTACTTTTTTTTTACTGTGCATCTTTTAAAAACTTTATTAACAGCTTCCATATTTATGAACAATAAACCATGATAATTCCCTCCCCATCCCCTACTTCCCCCTGTCAAATCCACCTTCTATTTTATTCTCTCTCTCTCTCTCTCTCTCTCTCTCTCTTTCTCTCTCAATTGGTCTCTTTTTTATTTCAATAGCATCATCTTTGCCTCCCATTATGGAGGTCTGTGTTTGTAGTGTCAGGTATTGCAATGTCATGAATATCAAGGCCAGTTTGTGTCTGGAAGATTGCATTTTAAGCAGTCCTACCCTTCCTTTGGCTGTTAAAATCTTTCTGCCACCTCTTCCACAATAGACCCTGAGCCTTGGGAGTTGTGATAAGACATGTCCCCGTGCTGAACATGCCACTGTTACTTCTCAGCACTATGGTGTCTTTTGAGTCATCTCAGTGGTCAGTGCCATCTGAAAAGAGAAGCTTCTCTAGTGAAAAGTGAGAGTAGCATTAATATAAGGGTATGAACATCAAAAAGTACTAATAGAGGTTAGTGGACATAACATATATATTTAGTCAGACAGTAGCAGGCATTACTCCCCTAGCTAGGGTTCATGATTTTCCGCTTCATAGGCTTTTGACTTGGTCTTCAGTACCAGGCATGTATTTCTTCCCATGGAGTAGGCCTTTAGTCCAATTAGAGAGCAGTTGGTTTCCCTTACCCTATTTGGCACAATTGGCCTAGCCGGCCAATTTTAAGGCTTGCAAGGTCCATTGCCATTTACCACCATTGATGATGGCTCTCTCCCATAGGGCTGCATGCAACCAGAGCTTTTTCCAGCTTTCCGTCAGCTGGTTAAAATAGAGGAGGTTTCCAGTTCAGCTCTAGTTTGATTTCTCAGTGACCTGTAGCCCAAGTCTGTGTGGTCTTCAGCAATAGGGTCTTATATTGTTCTGGTGGGCAACCAAGAGCCTTGACAATGGCCTGTAATGTTTTGGGGGGGCCTCAGGAATCTCCATGGCCAACTACTCACTGGAAAGTACCCCATCCCTTGAACTAAAATTTTTCTATTAACAATCTATGGCATCTGGGTGTGTCATTATCCACAGAAGTAGGTGTCCATATGGCTTATTCTAAACCTCTTAAATTTTGATTAACCCTCCTTCCACCTTTCCTTTACTCAATCCCTTCCCTTGTCCCCACTCAGGCCACTGTATCCCTAGCAATCTGTTCATCTACTTAGAAATGTACAGTACCCTTCTCTTAAGTCTCACCTCTCCTCCCTCCCTATAACCCCTTCCTAGCTTACTGGACTCTGCCACTGACTTTTAATACAACTCATAAACAAATCTAAACATTTTTTAGCTATGGTCCACATATGAGAGAAAACATATGGAATTTGGATTTCTGGGCCTGGGTTACCTCACTTCAAATAATCCCTTCCAGTTCCATCCATTTCCATGCAAATTTCATTTTTCTTTACTGCAGAGTAGAACTCCATTGTGTAAATGTACCACATCTTCTTTATCTGTTCATCAGTTGAGGGACTTTTAGGGTGGTTCCATTTCCTAGCTAATGTAAATAGAGCTAAAATAAATATGAAAGAACAAGTATCTCTAAGGTAATGAGTCCTTAGAATATTTGCCAAGGAGTGTTATAGCCGTTAATAGGGTAAATCTTTTTTCAGCTGTCTCAGGAACCTCCACACTATTTTCCATGCTACTTTCCACAGTTTACATTCCCACCAACAATTTAGAAGTGTTCCTATTTTTTTCACATCCTTGCCAGCATTTATTGTCGTTTGTTTTCTTGATAGTCATCCTGACATGGGTGAAATGGAATCTCAGAGTAGTTTTAATTCATATTTCCTGGATGTCAAAGAAGGTAGAAGACGTTTTTAGATGTTATAGACCATCTGTATTTCTTTCTTTCTTTTTTTGTATTTCTTTCTATTCAGTTCTGTAGCCCATTTTTGATTGGGTTGTTTTCTTAATTATTTAGTTTTTTTGAGTTCTTTTTATATCCTGATATTAATCATCAGTCATATGTATAGCTGGCAAAGATTTTCTCCCATTTGGTAGGTTGCCTCTTTTTGCTCTATTCACAGTGTCCTTTGCTGTACATTTTCATGAGATCCCAATGGTTGATTAGCAGTTTTACTTCTTGAGGTTGTATTCAGAAAGCCATTGCGTATGCCAATGTGCTGAAGTGTTTCCCCTACTTTTTCCACTTAACAGTTTCAGAGTTTCAAGTTTATTATTAAGGTCCATTTGGACTTGATTCTTGTGCATGGTGAGAGATATGGATCTATCTTTATCCTTCTACATAGAGATATTCAGTTTTCCCAGCACCATTTGTTAAAGAGGCTGTCTTCTCTCCAGTGAATATTTTGATATTGTTGTCAAAAATCAGGTGGCTATAACTATATCTAGGTTTGAATCAGGGTCTTCTTTTCTGTTCCTTTGATCTGTGTGTCTTGTTTTGGTGCAGTACCATGCTGTTTTTGTTACTAGGACTGTGTAATATATCTTAAGGTCAGGTATGGTGATACCTCCAGCCTTATTTTTTTTTTGTTCCCTAGAATTGTTTTGGCTATTCTAGGTTTTTTTGTACATCCAAATGCATTTTAGGATTTTTTTTTCTATTTTGGTGAAAAATGTCATTGGAATTTTGTATAGACTGACCTTAGAGTGAAATTCTTCTCCTTCTACTATACCCTGAATTCTTGTTTGATGTCTTCATGGTGACATGAATGTCTTGAAATTACCATTCATACCTTCCTATTATCTCTTTGTTGGACTGTTCTATTTCTGCCAACTTGTCTTCTAGTTTAGATATTCTGTCCTCTCCTTTATCCATTCTGTTGCTGAGACTTTTCTACAGTTTTGTATTTGACTTTTTGTGTTTTTTATTTCTAGCATTTCTGATCGATATTTCTTTATTATTTCTATTTCCTTACTGATATCTTGTATCAACCTCCTTATTTCCTTAAGTTGGTTTCCTGTTTTCTTCTTATGGAATTTGTTTTCTTCTTTGACTCCTTTGATTTCTTTGAACTTAGTTTTAATGATTCTTTGGAATTCTTTTTCAGGCATCTCATCTCAGTCAGTCTCACTGGAGGTCATTTCTTAAGAATTTATAGTTTGTGGGAGAATTGTATTGCCTTCATTTGTGTGTGTGTGTGTGTGTGTGTGTGTGTGTGTGTGTGTTGTTTTATAGTGTAGAGATTGTTACATCTTCACTTAATTCAATGCTTGACTTCCCTAATTATCTTCTGTATTCATGGATGTGTAGAGCAGAATTTCTCTATTTTCAGAGTGGGACCATAAGGTGCCAGATGTGTATATTACTTTCAGATTGACGATAAAAGTGATGCAAGGAGTTGTAGTTGCCTGCTATGCAAATATTCTAGTAGGCTGGGTGGAGCAAAATAAAGTTCTGTAATCCACCTGGGTTATTTAATATACACACATAAACAAGACCAGTGCAGATTATTTATACAAGAGCAGGAATTAAATAGGCAGTCTAACAAAAGCACGGTTCTAGGGCCTGAGCCATATCTCTAGCTTGAACTGTGCTATTTAGTTTTTTGTTTGTTTGTTTGCTTGCTTGCTTTTGAGGTAGGGTGAACTCTACTTTTATTGGTAAGGTAGTTAAAAAGATCTGATTCACAAAGGTAAAGAAATTATGCAAGTTGACATTCATTTACAGCCAGTTATAAAATATAACCCTAAAAATATTAATGGAAATTTGTTTGACATTCTGTAGCAATTAACTTTTTGTTGCTGGGACAGAACACCTGATCAGAAATGGTTTATGGGAAGATGGGGTTTATTTTGTTTTACAGTTTTGAGGAGGAGTTTTCATAATGGTGTAGAGAGTATGACAGGTCTGAGCATGAAGCCATAGTCACATTTCCATAGCAGCAGAAAAGAAATAATTTGAGTGAACAAGCCCTGAATACACAATCGGCCATACTAATAATAAACTTCAAAGTCTAACCCTAGTGACACATCTCCTCCAAGAAGGCTCCACTTCCCAAAGGTCTCACAACTCCTTTAAATTGCCACCAGCTTCAGTTCTAAATATTCTCCTTATACAACACTTTGTTCATTAAATTCAATATCCTTATAATTCATAAAAAGTTACGTAAGTGAATTCTTGCTGAAAATTTAAGCAGTAGGAGGCTGAAGAGATAGCTTAGGAGGTAAAGTTCTTATTCTTATTCTTATTCTTGTAAGTATGAGGACCTGAGTTTAACTGCTAGTGCCCATATAAATGCTGTATGTGGTGATGTGTGCTGGTCATCTCAGCATTGGAGACATAGAGAAAAGGTGCATCCCTGGAAATCAGTCTGGCTTAATTTATGAGCTCCAAGCCAATGACCAATCCTGTCTCAAATAGTCTGGTTTCATATGCATGTGTCTACACTTGCATGCGCACCTGTACATATATGTCCACTCACACATACACAACACACATATATACTCAAATAAAGAAAAATTTAAGTGATGTTGGAGTATATGAATAAAACACAGTATCTCTTTTAGTTGCAAAAGATGTTAGGAATTATAACCAAAGGAAATGTATTATTTAGTGGACAGCCATTGAAATATCTCTGAGAAATAAGGTAATAGCAACAAATCTTAAAGAGAAAGGACTTGCCAGCTTCAAAAAAATTTTAAAGCAAATGTTTCAAACCTCTAGTAAGAATTGTGTTTGCAATACCTTTAAGAACATCAAAAACTTCCATTCTTTGTAACATTTCAAATTCTTACTTTCTGGAAGAGAAATTGGGTACAACATGAGAGGCAGTACAAAGGCAAGATTACATTAGTGTGTGATTAGGAACACAGAGAGAGGCCCTTCCTTCCAGGTTCCCTGACAGAGGAGTTGATATGTATAACTCTGTCCCCAGAAATGATGTTATCTTAAATTGATGATTTGTGTTTTCAGATCGTGTGCACTTAAATAACATGTTAGTAATTATAGGAAGTATCATATGCTACATGAAAGGGTGATAGGTGAAGGGTAGTGGTATGTATGTGTTGTTTGAGGGGAGAGCATTGTTGAATTACTTGTATTCTGCTCAGGTGTTGGATTTAATGAGTTATATATGGCAAACAAAAGGCTCCCAGCCGGAGTGCCCAGTTTCCCATTAATAAATCTTATACAGGATTTAACTTATTTGGCATCTTTCCTCATGTTGATGTTTGTGTCTTATCTAAAGTCATGTTCAGGCTTTTACATTTTGTTTCTAAGTTTTTTGTTTGCCAACAGATTTCTTATAAAAACCTTTCAGAGTTTAATTGATTAATTTATTGTGTTGATGATACACTCTATCATTCAGCCTGATCTGATATTTTTAAATGTTTGTATGTTTGTTTTTTAAATTTTCTTAATATACTTGTTTTATGTGCTTATTGAGGATTTTAATACATGAATGTAACTCTGCTGTTACTCTTTTGTCCTCCTTTCCCCAGACATTCCCCCCCAAATATTTTTATTTATTTCTAACCAGAGAGAGAGAAAGAGAGAAAGAGAGAGAGAGAGAATGAATAAGAACGGGCACACTAGTGCCTCTTGCCACCAGATGCTTGTGCCACTTTGTGCATCTGGCTTTACATGGGTACTGGGGAGTCGAACCTGGACCTGCAGACTTTGCAAGCACCTTTAACTGTTGAGCCATCTCACTAACTCACCACTTTTCTGACATATATTTTTGACTAAGCTTGCCAGGTTCCTATAGTGATAATTTTTATTAGTATTGCATTGCTATGGCTAGAAGTTAAAAGGCTTATGATGAATTAAAATGAGTTAGACTTTAAATATCATTTGATATCTATTCACCTTTTCTTTTATCACATTTTCAAATACATAGTTTTGTTGATTACCATCCCCCCTCCTGCCTTCCCCTTTCCCTCCACTCAATACCCCCTATATTTTTCTTCTTTCTGTTTATATGTCAGAAATATCCTTGTCTGTCCCTCCCCCTTTATATTCACTTTTGGTTACAGTTCTGTGTTTATACATTTTATCCACATATGCCCCCTATATATGCATGCTTACATATATTACAAGTTAAGATCCACATTATAGAGAAAATATGATTTTGTTAATTCTGAGTGTTAGTAACTTAATATGACTATTTTTGGCTCCATCCATTTTCCTTCAAATTTTCTGATTGCATTTTTCCATATGCTGAATAGAATTTCACTGTGTATGTGCACCACATTGTCATTATCCATTTGTCATTGTGCATCTTGGCTGATTCCAATTCTTAGCTATTTTAAGTAAAGCTGTAATAAATATGAATCTCTGTAGGAAAGTGGCGAGTCCTTAGGATATATATCCAGGAGTGATATGGGCTGTCTTTTTCTAATTTTTGAGAAATCTCCTTACTGATTTCTATAATGCCTATGTTAGTTTGTACTCCAACAAGTGATTCATGAGTGTTCTTTCCCAATTTCCTCCCCAGCCTTTGTTTTCTGTTTTCTTGAAGCTAACCATTCTGATTAGGGTATGATAGTACCTCAGCGTTTCTTTTCATTTGCATTTCCCTGTGAATATTTTCTTGTACTCTCTTGTTTTGTTTTGTTTTGTACTGTCCAGTTCTTACCTCATTTGGTGGTTGGCAGTTTAATTTTTCAGTGTTTAACTTTTGTAGTCCTTTGCTAACTTGGTCAATAGCCCCTCATCAGGAGTATAGTTGACAAAGATTTTTTTTTATCCCATTTTGTAAGCTGTCTGTTCATTTTGGAGATGTTTCTTTTTTAGTCCCTATTTATTGATTGTTGGGGCTACTCCTGTGCTATTGGAGTTCTGTTCAGAAAAGTCTTGCCTATGCCTATATTTTGGACTCTCCTCCCCTCCCCCTCCCTTCCCCTGTCTTCTCCCCTCTTTCTTTTCCTGTAATACTTTCTGTGTTTTTGGTTTTAGAAAAAGGCCAGTGACATTTTGTTATTTGTACAGAGAGAGAATTATATATCTAATTTCATTCTTCTGCAGGTGGATATCAGTTTTGCCATCATCATTCATCCTTTTTCCACTGAATACTTTTTGTCCACTTGTCAAAGACTAGGTGGCCCAAACCTTGTAGTTTTGTTTTTGGATCTTGTATTCTGTTCCATTGTTCTATAGGTCTGTTTAGGTACCAATATCTTTCTATCTTTATTACCATTCCCCTATGGTAAAATTTGAGTTTGGGTATTGTGATACCTCCCACTATGTTCTTTTTACTTAGGAGTGCTTTGAATATTGGTCTTGTGTGGCTCCATCTGAATTCCTGCATTAATTTTTTTGAGCTCTGTGAGAAATATCATTGGACTTTTCATGAGAATTGCCTTAAATTTGTTGATTATTTTTGATAGGATAGCCATTTTTACAATGTTAATTTTGCCAATTCAAGAGCATAGGAGGTCTTTTCATTGTGTGATGTCTTCCTTGATTTCTTTTTTTTTTTTTTTTAGTGTATTGAATTTTTTATAGAGATCATTCACATTTTTTTGGTTATGTATATTCCTTGGTATTTAATTTTTGGGGGTAGCCATTATAAATGGGACATTTTCCTTGATTTCTTACTCCATGAATTCACTATTGGTGTATATAAAGGCTTATTTTTGCTTGTAGGTTTTGTACTTTGCAACTTTATTGAAGGTATTTGTTAACTCTAGGAAGTTTTTTTCTTTTTTTTTAAAATAGTCTATTGGGTCTTATAAGTACAGAATCATGCCATTTGCAAGAAGAGATAGTTTCACTTCATATATCATATATTTATTAACATTCCTCCAACCCTGTCTATTATATTAGACTGAGAAGGGAGGGAGGGAGAGAGAGAGAATGAATGGATGCACCAGGGCCTCCAAGCCACTATAAATGACTCCAGACACATGCACCACGTTGTGTATCTGGCTTTACATGGGTACTGAGGAATTGAACTCAAGTCCTTCTGCTTTACAAGCAGACGTCTTAATTGCTAAGCCATTTCCCCAGCCTCTTTATTCCTATTTTTGTTACTTTTTTGTCTTGTAGCTCTAGCTAGTATTTCAAGCACTATAATGAATAGAACTGACAGGAATGTGAATCCTTGTCTCATTCCTAATTTTAGAGGCAATGCGCTTAGTTTTTTCTCTATTTAATATAATATTGGCTATGAATTTGTCATATATGGTCTTCATTATTTTGAGGTGTAGTCCATCTGTTCCAATATTTCTTCATGACTATCTTCATGAAGGAGTGTAGACTTTGTTGAATCAATTGTAATGATTGTGTGACTTCTATCATTGAGTTTGAGTGGTATATAATATTTACCGATTTACATATTTTGAAGCAACCTTGCGTTCCTGGTATGAATTCCACCTGGTCATGATGGGTAATTCTTAAATTTGGTTTGTAAGAATCTTGAGGATTTTTGTATCAATGTTTATCAGGGAAATTAGTCTGCAGTTTTCTCTTTTAATTGTGTCTTTATTTGGTTTCTGGGCACATTATCCACTTCCATAAGATACTGCTACCTGAACACTCTCTTTTTTTACTAGCTATCAAAGTAGGTTTTCATATGACTTATTCACAGTATCTTAATTTTTGTGTGTGTTTGTTTGTTTATTGAGGTAGGGTCTCACTCTAGCCCAGGCTGACCTGGAACTCACTCTGTAGTTCCAGGCTGGCCTCGAACTCACAACAGTCCTGGTATGTGCCACTGTTCCCAGCTGTATTTTAAATTTTGATTAACATTCCTTCAACCCTATCTATCTCTCATCTCCTTAGACCATTTCACCACCAGTATTCTACCCTTCTGCTTACAGGTCTACTATACCCTCTTCTTAAACCCTCTCTTCTGCTCCCTCCCTCATAGTCTCTTTCTGGCTTCCTAACCGCTACTAATATGACTAACATACACATCTAAACATTTGAAGCTAGGATCCACATATGAGAGAGAACTTGTGTCATTTGCCTATCTCAGGCTGGGTTATTTTTTCTACTATAAACTTTTCCAGATCCACCTACTTCTCTGCAAACTTCATAATTCCCTTTTATTTGCAGCTGAAAAAAATTCCAATGTATAAATTTACCACATTTTCTTTATCTATTATTCATCAGTTGAAGGGCAGCTAGGCTGTTTACCTTTGCTAGTTATTATTAATAGAGCAGCAATAAGCATGAATGGGAAAGTATCTTTATAGTAATGAGTAGAGTCCTTAGAGTATATGCCAAGGAGTAGCACAATCATAGGGTAAATCAATTTTTAGCTGTCTCAGGAACCTCCACACTGACTTATACAATGGGTGTATTATTTTATAATCCCACCAACAATGGTGAAGAGTTTTCCTCTCCCCTATATCCTCACCAGCATTCATTGTCATTTGATTTCTTGATGATAGCCATTCTGAATTAAATGGAATCTCAAAATAGATTTAATTTCTATTTTCTGATGGCTAAGAATGTTGAACATACTCATTTTTTATTATAGATGTTCATTAGTCATTTATATTTCTTCTTTTGAGAACTCTATTCATTTCTATAGCTCATTCTTTGATTGGATTGATTTCTTATTTAGTTTTTTGAGTTTTTTGTATATCCTGGATAGTAATCCTCTGCCAGATGTATAGCTGGCAAAGATTTTCTCCCAAATTCTATAGGCTATCTCTTTGCTCTATTCATGGTGTCCTTTGCTAGAGAAAAGCTTTTTAATTTCATGAAATCCCAATTGTCATTAGTTGTCTTACTGCTGAGCAACTGGTTATATTGAGAAAGTCCTTGCCTATGCCTGCATATTGAAGTGTTTCCCCTACTTTTTCCTCTAAGTACTTTTAGAGTTTCAGGTCTCATGTTAAGGTCTTTGATCCATTTGGAGTTGATTTTTTAAAAATATATTTATTATGAATAATTATGTACATTGTATGAGCAAATCTTGTGAAGGTGTCCCCGTTTCCCTCCTCTGTCCCCTACCCACTGGGGTACTTTCTCTGGATCTGTCTACAGATAGGGGGCTATGAACTGCACCAGAGGTAGCCAGTTTTTTTTTTTCTTCCCCCTTGTGTATTGTTGCTGAGGGGGGGCAATGTTCTCCCCCACCATGGCTCTTACATTCTTTCTGCCTTGTGTTGAGTATTGTACATGGAGAGAGATAAGAATCTATCTTCATCCTTCTACTTACAGATATCCAATTTTCTGAGCACTAACCAGGCTATCTTTTCTCCACTGAATATTTTTAATTTTTTTTTTTCTTTTTTGTCAAAACTCAGATGGCTGCAACTGCCTGGGTTTACATCTGTGTCCTCTGTTCTGTTCTATTGTCTCTTTGGTTCCAGTGTCATGCTTTTTTTGTTATTATGGCTCTGTAAAATATCTTAAAATCACGTATTGTGGTGCCAAAAGTTATTTTTGTTTCTGAGAATTGCTTTGAAGCTTGTTGTTTTGTGCTTTCAAATGAATTTAAGGATAGATTTTCTATTTTAGTAAAGAATGCCATTGGAAATTTGATGGGGATTGCATTAAATCTGTAGATTGTGTTTGGTAAGATAGTTATTTTCACAATATTCTTTCAATCCATGAACATGGAATGTCTTTCCGCTTACTATGGTCTTCTGAAATTGCTCCCCTTAGTATTTTAAGGTTTTCATTGTAGAGATTCTTTACTTCCTTTGTTAGGTTTATTCCAAGATACTTTATTGTTTTGCTTGAGGCAACTTTGAATGCAAATGTTTCCCTTGGTGGTGGTGTATAGGAAGGCTACTGAATTCTGTATATTCATTTTGTATCCTACTTTGATGAAAGTGTTTATCAGCTTTAACAGTTTTCTGGTAGTCTTTGAGGTCCTTTATATATAAAATCATATCATTTGCATATGATAATAATTTGATTTCTTATTTTTCTATTTGTGTCCCTTTTATTTGTCTTGTCTTAATGCTATAGCTTAGACTTGTAGTACTATTTTAAATAAAAGTGGGGATAGTAGACACCTTGTCTTGTTCCTTTAGTGGAAATGCTTTTGAGGTTTTCTCCATTTAATAAAATGTTGGCTACAGGTTTGTCATAAAAAGCCTTTATTGTGCTGAGATATGTTCCTTGTATTCCCAGTTTCTTAGGACTTTTATTATGAAGGGATATTGAATTTTATCAAATGCTTTTTATCTATTTAGATGATCATGTGATTTCTGTCCTTCAGTCCATTTATATGGTGTATTACATTTATCAGTTTGTGCTTAATAAACCATTCCTGCCTCTCTGTGATGAAACCTACCTAGTCTAGGTGAATGATCTTTTTGATTTATTCCTGTATTTTGTTTGCCAATATTTTTTTAAGTCTTAAATATATATTTATTGTCCATAATGAGTTACATTATTCAGTGGGCAAACAATGAGTTGTTATCCCCAATGTCCCCCTTCCCCTCCCCAATCAGCTGGATATCCTCCTCAGTGGGCTGTCTGGATCAGTCCTTGTTGTTTGCCAATATTTTAATGAAAACTTTTGTATCTATGTTCATGAGGGAGATTGGTCTGTAATATTTTTTGTTGTTTTTTTGTGTCTTTATTTGGTGTTGGTGTCAGGGTAATGCTGGCTGATGTCTTTTTCCAGAAGATTCCTGCTGTGTACTTTCATCTCAGTAGTGTTTATCTTCTTTTTAAATGCACGGTTATAAGACAGGTTTTTATTTAAGTTCACTAGTCATGCTAAATGACCATAAATATTAAGTTGTAAAAGGATTGACATGTTATCCTTTTTTTTATTTTGTATTTTAATCTTAATTCATAACTCTTGGGTTTGAGTGGCAAAGTGCCATTGTTCTCATTGTCTTTTTACAATGGTCTTGTTAATTGTTATTCATTCAAAGAGATATCAACAGTAATGGAATAACTTAAAAAAACATTCGTAAGGAAATTAGAGTGTCTTACAATGTTGATCATTTTAAGGTTCATAATTTTTGACAGTATAATCATATTTTTTCCCTCCAATGCAGGTGTTCTTTATACATTTTCCTACAGGGCTCCTCTGTGGAGAAATCCGAAAAGCATATGTAGAATTTGTCAATGTCAGCAAGTGTCCTCTTACTGGATTGAAGGTTGTGTCTAAACGCCCAGAGTTTTTTACTTTTGGTGGAAACACTGCTGTTCTAACACCACTGAGTCCTTCAGCCTCTGAAAACTGCAGTGCTTACAAGACTGTTGTGACAGACTACACTTCTGTTTGTACAGCACTTGTGTCATCAGCCTCTTCTGTAGACTTTGGCATTGGCGTAGGAAGTCAGCCAGAGGTGATTACTGTCCCTCTTCCGGACACTGTGCTGCTTCCTGGAGCTTCAGTCCAGCTTCCAATGTGGTTACGTGGACCAGATGAGGAAGGTGTCCATGAAATTAACTTTTTATTTTACTATGAAAGTGTTAAAAAGCAGCCAAAAATACGGTATGATAAAGCTTTTTAAGTTCTGCACTTAACATATGTACACATTTGAATAAACATTTTTATATTTATTACTATACATCTTTTATTAAGAAATTATTGTCAAATTATGTTTACGTTTATATCTAAAGTTGTCCCAAATTGCAGTTAGTAACAACTGGGAAAAATTTAACTACATTAAACTTTTTTGTTGTTTCTTTCTTTAATCTATATGAATCTCTGATATAACTAAGTACTGTGGCCAAAGTTATAATAATGAAATTATCAGGTACAATCTGTGAGAGTAGACTGTCGTTTGTACATTGTCCAAACTATATATGTTCATTGTTTTATAAAACATTGTTTTATAAAACATTAGTTTTCTGGGCATGTTGGCACATGCCTTTAATCCCAACACTCAGGAGACAGAAATAAAAGGATCGCCATTGAATTTGAAGCCAGGTCATCCTGGGCTAGACTGAGACCTTGAAATGTACCCCCTCCCCTAAAAGTAAAAATAGTTTGTTATAGTTCCTCCCAGAATGTACAAAAATATTTTGTTTATTAGTGTTATAATGGGTGATCACTTGTGAAATCAGACATGACTATTTTATGATAATCTCAGGCCTAGTTATTGTACAACAGAATATCTCAAATAATGTCACTGTCATTTTTACAAAATTAACTAGGAATAATTGTGTATATTAATTCTATTCAATATAATTCCTAAATATCTTTTAAAAGTTAGTTTGAAGATAAAATCAGAAAGACATTTATAAGTATATATATTCTTCAGTAAATTTTAATTCTAAGAGAGGAAGCTTTATATAATACGGTAGTGGTGAAATAAGACAGTGAAGTTCTGAGAATGTGAAGTAGGTAGGATTTAATGTTCCATTGAGTATTTAGTAGACACAAAGTGAACAAAGAAGTATAAACTTGATATGAGCTGAGTACAGTTAGTTCAGCCACAGTGTAAAATTTTTGAAAGTAGCAAAGTAGAACCAGGAATGGGGCACATACCTATAATTCTAGCAGCTAGTATGGTAGAGACAGGATTCAATAGTTCGGGGCCACCCTGTTATACTTAAGAGAAAACCAGTCTTAAATAAACTTAAAAAAAGAAAAGTAAATTTGCAGGTTAAACCTGTGTGATAGAGAGCTTTGAATGACAATTTAAAAGTTTGTATTTTGGTTGACATTTGTTTAGTAATTTTGGGATTACTATACTATGAAGAGTAGATAAAACTGGGTCATTACTATATGAAGAGGATTTCATATATGACGCATTGAGCAGGGAACAGCATAGAATTAAATACCAATACTTGCCTTCCAAATTGAGAAGAATTGAACTCAACTTAATAATTGACTGTATAATTTTACAGTAAAATATAAAATTACCAGGTTTTATGATCTTTATTTAGAATTAGTGATTTATAGCATAGGGAAAGTCTCCTAGAATAAATTTGCATATATCTTTACTTCTTCAGACACAGAATATTGAGACACACAGCTGTTATTTGTACCAGCCGATCTTTGAATATACGAGCTACTGTCTGCAGAAGTAATTCACTTGAAGATGAAGAAAATGGGGGAGGCAGTATGCTAGTCTTTGTGGATGTGGAAAATACCAATACTGTAAGTTGTATTAAAGGTGAATTTTGTTTTAAATGTATTTAGAAATGTTTGTTTTTGGTTAAAAGTTTATCCTTTACAAGACAGCTAAAGATTTAGAAATATTTTCTGTAAAGTCATGTAAAAACATCTTGAGTTCTCCATCAGCTTTCTAATTTTCTCTGTCTCTCTTCAAGTGAAAGGATACTATTATGCTACTATTAGTGTGATACATGTTGTCATATGTTGTATTTATCTCACATGCCAGTAATACAGAGTGACTTGATGAAGTGCTTTCTAGTCTTACTGTCAAAAGTATGTTATGTTACTGTCAAAAGTGTTTTTAATATTATTTATTTGCAAGCAGAGACATAAAGGAGACAGAATGGGGGTTCCAGGACCTCCCGATACTATAAACAAACTCCGGAAGTATGTGCCACTTTGTGCATCTGGCTTTATACATGTTTACTAGGGAATTGAACCCAAGTCATTAGGCTTTTCAGAGAAGTGGCCTTAAACTGCTGCATCATCATCTCTCCAGCCCAAGAGTATTATTATTTTAATGTAATAAAATTTACATTGATTATGCACTCTAAATATCAAAATCCACATGATCAGATTCATCACGTATCAACAACCACCCTCTAGTACTAATTTCTGCCATAGTCAGCTCCACACTGCTGGAGTGAACTTTCAAAACAGATAGTTTATGGGTGGAATGGGATTTATTTGAAGCTTGCAGATCCAAGCAAAGTTCCATTGATTGTGAAGTAAATGGCCCCGTTTCACAGATCCAAGAAGAGAGATATAACCACCTCCCAGCTTCACAAGAAAGCACAAAATGGACAGCCACATAGCCAGGGAACCGACAACAAGTAGGCAAAGCTCTGACTGCTTTCTGTGTATCTTTGGCCAGAAATTACATCTGCCTCAGCTAGGTGGCTGCAGACAAACTTTTTAGAAAAGCACCCTAGTCTGTTGGTGGACATATTATTCACACTACTACACCTGTCTTTATCCAGACCTTACTAAGAATGCTTCAAGTTTTTCCTGATTTAAAATGATATGGCTATTGGTATTGTGTGTGTGTGTGTGTCCCTTATTAAGTTGAGATATCCCTCAATCCCCCCTCTATCCCTAGTCTCTCAGGTGTTTTAATCATGAGTATGCTATAATTTGTCAAAGTCGTTTTTCCTTATGGTGAACCATCCCTGCATCCCTGAGATAAAACCTACCTGAATGAGGTGGATGATTCTTTTGATTTGTTCTTAGATACAGTTTGCAAGATTTTTTTATTTTCATTTATTTTGGTTTTTCAAGGTAGGGTCCCACTCTAGCCCAAGCTGACCAGGAATTGATTATGAAGTCTCACGGTAGCCTCAAACTCATGTCACTCCTCCTACCTCTTCCTCCAGATTGCTGGTATTAAAGGCATGCATGACTATGCCTGGCTCAGTTTGCAAGAATTTTATTGAAAATTTTTGCATCTCAGTTCATCAGGGATATTGGTCTTTTCTTGTGTCTCCATCTGGTGTCAGTGTAATGCTGGCTTCATAGTTGATGTCAGGGAGCATTCCCTCTTTCAATTGTTTGAATTCACTTGAGAAAAATAGTGGTGTTAGTTCTTCAATGATGCTTTGTTAGAATATGGCACTGAATCAATCCATCTGGACCTGGACATTATTGTTGTTGTTGTTGGGTGGCTTGTAATTATATTTTCATTCTCCTTTGATATTTATTCAGGTTAATTTACATCTTCTGTGTTTAGTTTTGGTATGTGGTCTGAGTCAAGATATTTACCCATTTCTTCTTGATTGTACAGTTTTATGGAATACAAGTTTTGAAATATGACCTGATGATTCTCCAAATTCCAATGATCTCTACTCTAACATCTTCTTTATAATTTCTACTTTTAGATTCTTTGGGATTTTGATTGGGTTTGTTGATCCAATGTTATCAGATGATAAGTTATTAACTTGAGATTTCTATTTTTGTAATACAGGCATTTATACTGTAAACTTCCCTCTTAGATAAGCATTCTGTATCCTGTAAGTTCTCATGTGTTGTATTTTCATTTTAGTCCAGTTCTAGTAATTTATTTCCTTTCAGATTTCTTCAATGACCCATTCATTGTTTAATAGTGAGTTGCAATCTCTAGAAGTTGGTGATGATTTTTGTTGTTGTTTCTCTTGTTTTTGATTTCTAGATTTATTGCATTATGATCAGATACAATTCTGGGAGTTATGTCAATTTTTCTGAATTTGTGGAGACATGCTTTATGCCTTTTTTTTTTTTTTTCTATTTTTGAGACAGTTCCATGAGCAGCTGAGAAGAATGTGTATTCTGTGGAGATGGAATGGAATGTTTGGTAGATGTCTGTTTTGTTCCATTGATCTGTGCTGTGGTTTAGCTCCATTATTTTTCTATTTTTGCTTAGATACTTTTAACAATAGTGTGGTATTAAAATCTCCGACTATTATTACATTTTTAGCCATTTTTGGTTTATTGTTTCGTGGGTTTTTTTTTTTTATAAAATTTGGTGTACCTGTGTTTGGTTAAGTAAGTTTATGATTATAATGTCCTCTTGTTGAATTGTTCCTTTAATGAGTAAGAAGTGGCCTATATTTTTTGATTACTTTTGGCTTAAAGTCTTGTTTTTTTTCTATCTTTTCTCCTAGAGTTCTGATATTCTGTCCACCACTTGGTTTAATCTGTTGGAAGGCTTTTTAAAGAGCTATTTTGTTGTTTTCAATTATGTTTTTCTTCAATGTCTTTATTTCTTTATTGGATTGCATGAATTTTCACTTCCTATTTTGAGTTGTCTTCTGGAATTTGATCCTGCATTGAGTTTGCTCCAGTGATCATAGAGTTCATTTTTTTTTTGTCGTTGATTCACCATGATATTACTTATCCATCTATTGAGTTCTTTTTGATTCTCTTAAATTTTATTGAGCCATCTATTGAATATTTTTTTGTTGGTTCTCCTCCATTTCATTCAGCCATTTCTTGAGTTGTTATTTTAGTTCTTTATGTTGATTTCCTTCAACCATGCTTTGAGTTCTGTTTTTTTCTTCTTTAAAAAATCTTTATTGTCAATAATTAAATAAGAGAAAATCTTGTGATGGTACCCGTTTTCCCTCCTCTCTGTCCCCAGCCCACTGGGGCCCTCCTCGTTGGGCATACTGAATCAGTCCATGGGGTAGGGGGTTCTTTTTTAAATTATCTTTCTTTTCAGTCAGCCATCCTTTGAGTTCTGTTTTAAATTCTTTTTGTTGAATCTCTTCCATTTCATCCAGCCTTTTTTTTATATCTTCATTAAGTTTGCTTAATATGCTTATTGCAGTTTCATTTTATAATTTCTGTGTGGAGCTTCCTCTCAGTATTCATTGGAGGCTTCCATTGTGGGACTAGGCATTCTTGGTGAAGAGATTGGCTTGGTGTCTTGCATTATTTGTTTTATGTTGGTCATTTGGCCATCTGGGGATAGTTCTCTTGTTATGCTAAGAATGCAACAATAATAGTTCGAATGAAGTCTTTGTTGAGTACCCTGATCAGCTTTCCTCAAGGTGGGAGTGGGGTGGCAGTGTATCCATTGGTTTGGGTTGGGTGCACTTTAGTCTGAGCACATTTTTTCTTTTGTGTGCAGCCACCAGACAGGTCTATCTAAGACCCTGGAAGGCTTGACCTACTCAGTATCCAAAGGGTACCCAGTTCTCCTAGTGCTACTAACTTCTTGGATCTTTAGTCAAATTAGTAGTGGGGCATTTTTGTGGGTTGTGATAGCTCACAGGGCACTCATGGTGGGAAGAGTTATGTATATTTTAATGGGGTTGAACCTTAATGCCATCAATTGGTGGACCAGTTACACCAGTCCCATGGGAGAAAAAGCTCACCTGAGTAGCAATAATCACTACCTGGTCCCTTGGATTGAGGTCTGACCTGGTTACCTCTCTGTGGGCTGCTGTAGCTGGTGCCACACACACATCAGAAGGGAGAGCTGCATCAGTAAGGCTGTTCACAAATCTCAGAAGTTGTGGGGCTGAATAAGTTTGTTGGGCTTGAATGCCCACCACTGCTCACTTTTTTTGGCAGCTGGTGGCAAGTGCAGGGCAGGAAGGGAGATCCATGCTAGTGGGGCTATTCCCTAATCTTAGCTATTGTGGGCTTCAACACCTAGAGCTAGACACTAACTGGATCTTTGGAATGTGATCTGCCCAGATACTCCTGTGGGCTTTAGTGGAGCTTGGGACTTTGGGCTAAAATCAATTCTGCTGTCCCTGCTCCCAAGCTAAGTCACTGTTGCCCTCATCATTCATCCTCTTTTTTTTTTTTTTTTATTCTTTATTTTTTGCAAGGCTAGTGTGAGAATTCTTTCCCAATAGATCTGTTATTGCTCACTTAGGTAGGGCTGGACCTGGTAAGTAGAGGCACTTCCCAACTATTGCTGGCTGGAACCAAATTCTTGCTGGTTTTATGGTTACTGGAAGCCCCTTACTCAATCCTGCTTCTCTGCCATAGTCTTCCCTAAGTTAATAATTCATTACACACCTTCACTTTTTGGGCAAAGAGTATGATGTGTGCTATTTTTGCCTCCTTTTTCCCAGGTTTCTTTGATATAGTTCCTAATCCACCATCATGCTCTTTTTTGTAGTAATCCAATCTAGTTCTGAACTTGTCATCTTTCTGCCTCAGCCTCCAAAGTACTGTGATTACCAGCCTGTTGTTGTTTGTTTCACCTTAATGAGAATGAGATATTTTTCTTCCTTCCCTTCATCTTTCTCTTCTTTCCTTCCTTCCCATGTGTTCCCTCCCTTTCCTTCTATCTCCTACCCACTTTTCCCCCACGCTTCCCCCTTCCTTCCCTTTCCATTCCTTTCTATTCTTTTTTCTTTCTTCTTTTGGGTGATTTATGCTGTAGCTCAGGGTAGTCTGCATTTAATTTTGCAGCTTAGGCAGGCCTTATTCACAGCAATCCTCCTGTCTCAAACTCCCAAATGCTGGGATTACAGGTATAAGCCACCATACGCAGGTGACAAATTTTTTGACCTATTTAATATTGTTAGTAACTTATAGTAGATTTTAATAATTGAATGTCTTTCAGTATTTCAAAATTTTTTAAAATATTTATTCATTTTTAAGCAGAGAGAGAGAGAGAGAGAGAGAGAGAGAGAGAGAGAGAGAGAGAGAGAGAGAGCGAGCGCGAGAGAGAGCGCGAGAGAGCGCACGCACACACCAGGGCCACCACCTTGTGGGTCTGGCTTATGTGGGTCCTGAAGAATTGAACCCGGGGCTTTAGGCACTAGAGGCAAGTGCCTTAACCGCTGAGCCATCTCTCCAGCCCCAGTATTTCAAAATTTACCACTGGGTATAAGTTAATATTAAAAATTTGGGGGAGGACATGTTGATTTTGGGGGGTACATGTTGATTTTTATGTTTTAAAGATGTTAGCAAGGGCCTTGAATAACTTTCTGCAATATATATTATTTTATTTTGAAATGCAAATTTCATTTAAGCTTCCTGTGATTGGCTTTAGTAGCATCTGAATTTTGTCTTCATTGGAATATTTTAATTTAGTGCTCCTAAATGTTAAATGACTCTTATGTATGTTTTTGACAGAGTGAAGCAGGTGTTAAGGAATTCCATATAGTACAAGTATCAAGCAGTAGCAAGCACTGGGAGTTGCAGAAATCTGTAAATCTTTCTGAAAACAAAGGTTTGTGACCTTTTCCATCTTTATAATAAATTCTGCCATCTTAATTGCTTGATTTTTTTTTCAGAGTAATACCAGAATATAATATTAATGTTCCTTTCCATTGAATTAACTAATTAAGCTTTAAGTTATTCTTTTATTAGTTTATGTGACTACAAATTACCTATTTTGACCCAGTATTTTCCATTCTTTTACTACCTTTCACATATTTTTTACTTGAATTTGCGCCCTCCTTTTCCTTTTTTCTCAACCCCCATTTTGACGAAATCAGTATTCTAGTACATGATCATTATTAAAAATTCAAACATAATGTAACTCATTATGGACAATAAATATATATTAAAAAAAAATTCAAACAGCCGGGCGTGGTGGCGCACGCCTTTAATCCCAGCACTCGGGAGGCAGAGGTAGGAGGATCACCATGAGTTCAAGGCCACCCTGAGATAGTGAATTCCAGGTCAGCCTGGGCTAGAGTAAGACCCTACCTCGAAAAAAAAAAAAAAAAAAATTCAAACAATATAGAAATGTTACAAATGAGAACATAAACATTTTTTGTTTACCACTGGAAAGTTTGTTTTTCTGTCTACAGCCATGTCTAAAGCCATTCCAGCTTTCCTGTCTATAGTTTGTATCTCTGTAACATTCAAAAAAAAGAATATATGCTTTTATACACATTGACAAACTGTTTTCCAGAATATGCCCATCAGTTTATCGTCCTGGATGAGCTGAAAGTAGCTAGCATAAGATTGATGTGAAGCTGGCAAAATGATGTTGGCTGTTAAAAAGAATTATAGTATAAATTTTAAAAGTCATAAATGTTTAAGCCCTTAGCCTCATATTAATCCTTATGTTGGGAATTGTTTTAGTTACCTTTCCCATTGCTGTAACCAAATACATGGCAAGAAGCAACCTAAGGAAAGAAGTTTTATTTTGGCTGACGGTTTGAGAGGATCATCATAATGGCTAAGAAATGGAGACAGAAATGTAGTATAGCTGGTCACATCACATTT
The DNA here is from genome assembly GCA_004024765.1 of Zapus hudsonius. Lineage (NCBI taxonomy): Eukaryota > Metazoa > Chordata > Mammalia > Rodentia > Dipodidae > Zapus > Zapus hudsonius. Next base: position 26,732 of record PVHP010000920.1, read on the forward strand.
GCAATCAGAAAGCAGAGAGAGCAGATAGGAAGTGGTACCCTGCTATAAAATCTCAAGGTTCACCCACAGTGACTCACTTCTTCCAGCAAGGCCACCTCCTAAATGTTCCACAATCTTCCCAACTAGTACCACCATCTAGGGCCAAGTACCCAAAAACATGAGTGTACTACTGGGGACATTTCACATTCAAAACATAGCAGGAATTAGTGAGTATGTTGGAAAATCTATATTTTCACAGAATATAATTGCATGATTATGTTTATTGGAGAAAAATTTATAGTGGTTTCAGTATAAGTCAGACATACACATAGATAAGATTGTGGGTTTCCTGATACCTAAGTTCTAATCTTTCAAACTTGCTATTTATCTACACTGTCAACTACACAGACCCATACACTCATATACTTACTTAGTCACACATGTGCACAGTTTTTAAAATATCTTTGTTTGAAAGAGAGAGCAAGAGTGAGCACAAATATGGGTATGCACCATGGCTCTTACTCCTTTAAACAAAACCCATATACATGTACTACTTTGTGGATCTGCCTTCATGTTGGTACTTGTGAATCAAACCCAGGCCATCGGGCTTTGCAGCAAGCACCTTTAACCACTAAGTCTTGCCTCCAGTCCATGTGCACATGTATTAAGAAAATTGAATTTATCCTTTTTAAGAACTTATTGAAAACTCATTTTGTTGAAATTAAAATAATTGTTTATCAAACATTGTTTTTATTCTGGCCAAAGGAATCTGAATAATGAATTTCATAAACTGAGAGATGTCTTTTATTCCTAGATGCCAAACTTGCCAGTAGAGAGAAGGGAAAATTTTGCTTCAAGGCAATAAGATGTAAACAAAAAGAAGGTAAATTTTTCTTACTTTCATACTTTCTTACATGTTCAATTTATATTTTATGGCACTAATTTAAAATTAGTTTGTTTTCTTGTGTGTTTTAGCTGCTATACAGCCCTCAGAAAAATACACCTTTGCAGATATCATCTTTGGAAATGAACAGGTATGAAAATGTACAAGGTAATATTCGATTTGAAAATCATAGTTCAAGAATATTTATTTTGACAAAATGGTGCTTTGTTACTAATATCCAAATCTCTAAAGACAGAACTTTGTCCAGATTCATAATCTGCCTCAGTCTCAAACCAAAAAATGCTTTATGAACTATATCATTTTATTGCTTAATTAGTTTTTTTGAAGTTGGGTCTTATTCTAGAGTAGGGTTATTTTGAAGTCACTATGTAGCCTTCAGGCTGGACTTGAACACTCTGTGATCCTCCTACTTCAATCTCTTGCGTGCTGGAATTAAAGTTAACTTTCTTTTGAAAATATCAAGTGAAATAAGCATAGTACTTGAAATTTTAAAAAGGTAGGATTTAATGAGGGAATCTATTGTGAAACATACAGATGATAACCCCTGAATTTTGACATATTGATCATGTAGTTTTTAGATCCAGATAATAAGCCAGATACATAGGTTGTCTTGTAACTTTGAAGGCATTACCAACTGGGATAATGATACTTGTTCATAATTATGTATGATTCACCTAGACCAGTGGCCTTCACACTTTTAGGAAAAGTACACTGGGAATCTTATTAAAATGCAAATTCTGGCTCATTAAGTGGCAAATTTCTGAATTGTTGGAAGTTCCTAGGTCTGTGGATAATATTTTACCAGAAATGTTTATCATTGCAGAGAAAATGTATGTATTTATTAGCACTTAATGTTTACCTTGTATTAGAATATATATATATATATATACTATCTAAATAATACAGTATGTATTTTACTATGAAGCAAAGTATTCTACTGTTAGGGGAAATCTTATGATTTTGAGTTGACTTAAAATTCTTTTTCTTGGGTTGTCTCTTTCAAATACAAAAGCTGATTTCATAGTAATAATTATGTGTGTTTGCTTCATCAGATATTGCCTAGATGTTATTCCCATAATTTTCTCCTTAGTCTACAATACTTGGTGTTACTTTTTCAAGCAGATATCTCAAAAGAAAAGTCTTTGTTTCTGCCTTCTTCAGTACTTATACATGAAATTATTTAGCAATCAGTGCAAAATTGCAGCCTTAGTGTAATTTAATTATTTATATTGAATGAGAAGCATGCTTGCTTTTTCTTTCTTTTTTTTTTTTTTTTTTTTGGTATCTCCATGAGATACTCCTATCTCATGGAGAGTTCCCCCAATTTTTTTCTTCCAGGGTTTTCAGGGTTAGAGATCTTATGTGGAGGTCCCTTATCCATTTGGAGTTGATTTTTGTGCAAGGTGAAAGGAAAAAGGAGTGGGTCTATGTTCATTTTTTTACACGTTTATCCAATTTGTCCAGCACCATTTATTGAAGACACTATCTTTAGACCAGCAAACATTGTCGGGTCCTTTGTCAAAGATCAACTAACTGTAGTTACTTGCACTAAGAGTGGAATCTTCAAGTCTATGATATTGGTCTGATTGTTTTTATGACAGTACTATGCTGTTTTAGTTACTATGGCTTTGTAGTATGTTTTTAGGTCAGGTATAGTGATACCTCCTGAGGTTTTTTTTGTTTTGTTTTGTTTTTTGAGGTAGGGTCTCGCTCTAGTCCAGGCTGACCTGGAATTCACTATGTAGTCTCAGGGTGGCCTTGAACTCACGGCAATCCTCCTACCTCTGCCTCCCGAGTGCTGGAATTAAAGGCGTGCGCCACCACGCCCAGCTGTACATTCTATTTTAATGGTGAAGTATTTGTGTTCAGTAGCTTTTGTTCATCTGCTTTGGATACTTTAAAAGTCATCGGAGTGCAGATTAGTTATTTAAGGATGACAGCTCTTTGGTATTCCTTAGGTGTATTCAAATGACATTCATTCCTTAGGTATTCAGATGACCTTCATGTATTCAATCACATTGACAAATAACTACTAAGTAAGCCTTTTGTTGGGTACATATAAGTTTTATACTTGTAAATTTTGATAGGATATATTTGAGTGACACAAAATAAATTTTGATAAGACATTTCATTAAAAATACTTATGTAGACAAGTGATTTTCTTTTAACAGATTATAAGTGCTGCAAGTCCATGTGCAGATTTCTTTTATCGAAGTTTATCCTCTGAGTTGAAAGAGCCACAAGATCAGCTACCTGTGCACACAGAAGACCATTCAGTAGAGGATGCCGTGAGACTGATTCAAAGATGCAGGGCTGTGGATTTAAATCTTGTCATACTGTGGAAGGTATATGAGCAATTAACTACATCATTGCAGCAAGACACACACACATACACAATTTAGTTTTGCTTTTGAAACAGGGTTTCTTTTTTAGTCCAAGCTGGCCTCAAATTTTTGGTCCTCCTGCCTCAGTCTCACTAGTGCTATGATTACAGATAAACACCACCACACCCAGCCTAGATTAATTTAGTTGTTTAGCAGAGTGACAAATAAATGTACACTACTCTTTATTTTTTTTTACTTAAAATGTTTCAATATTGAAATCATTTCTAAAATGCTAATAATTCCAAATGACAATAGTTGTTTTGTCTAAGAAAGAAATCCTGAAAATTAGATGATTTTCTTCTGTGTGTTACTATTGCTTATATTTGTCACTGAGAATATTGTGAACATCGTAAGCTCCACAAGAGCAGATGCTATTAAAGTCTCTATAATGGGAATTTCCAAAGAAGCATAACTCCATGCATCACTTGGTGCTTATTACTCAGGTGCTATTATACATTATCTATTCATGTGCCCACTGCCCCCTTTGTCCATTGTAATACATTTTTTTCTGTAGCTACTTTGTTTCCATTAATTGCTTGTTTGTATGTGTGTTTTGGTGCTAGAGGCCATATCCAGAGCCTTTTACATTCTAGGCATATGTTGTCTTAAGTAATACATTTCATCTGTAAATATTTCTGTAAGTACTTCTGGCTAGTTAAGCAAATGAGGAACATTTTTTTTTTCAGTGCTAGGGATTGAATGCAGAGAATCACACATATAAGTATTGTATCACTGATCTAAACCCTTAAGCCAACTCTTCAATATAACCCCACAGTATTATTCTTTCTCCCAAACAAATTTAATGTTTCCTTAATAATTATCTTATTGTGAGTCTGTATGTAGAATATTTTAAAGTACCATTTTACCTTGTTTTAAAAAAATTTAGATCCAAAAAGAGGTAGCAGTCTTGCCTGAAATGAACTGAGCTATCATACAGAAGAACTTTATTCTTCTTTTAGTACACCCTTTGGATGATACATATGTAGTAACTTTTTTAAAATTTTATTTATTCATTTTCAAGCAGAGAGAGAGAGAACACCAGGGCCACCACCTTGTGGGTCTGGCTTATGTGGGTACTGGGGAATTGAACTCTGGGCCTTAGGCACTGGAGGCAAGTGCCTTAACGGCTGAGCCATCTCTCCAGCCCTATAGTAACTTTTTTAAAAAGATGATTGTATAGGAAAATCAAATGCTCAGGAATATTTATCTGTTGCCATACATGGTGTCACAAGTTGGAGGCACATGTAGGGTTTTTTTTTTTTTTTTGTCTGTGTTTGATTTGTTTTTTGAGGTAGGATCTCACTTTACCCCAGGCTGGCCTGGAATTCACTATGAAGTCTCAGGTTGGCCTCGAACTAACCACAATCCTCATGCCTCTGCCTCCTGAGTGATGGGACTAAAGATGTGTGCCACCATGACCAGCACATATATTTTTATTTAAGTACATGATGTTTTCATTTAGAAGATTTATGGTTAGACTCAATAATTTTTCTCTGCATTGTGGTAAACCCTATATATTTTAGAAACAAGACTATAAGAGCCATTTATTTGTGTATATAGTTTGGCGTTCCAATAGCATGATACATTTCTTTGAAGTTGTTTCTTGAGATTCAAGAAAACAAAATCAGGAAAAAAATTTAGGATTTGTCTCTTTGAAGTACTTAATTCAATTTTAAAATGTGTCCAACCCAGGGATGGGGTTCATTTATTTAAACTTGTTTGTGTGTGTGAGCGTGTTTGAGCATGTGCACATACACACACCAAGGTCTCTTACCACCACAAACAAGTACCCATCTGGCTTTATGTGGGTGGCTGGGAAATTAAACCTGCGCTGGTAGGCTTTGTAAGCAAGCTCTTTTAACCACTGAGCCATATCCCCTGCCCCATCTTTTTTATTGATTGCATGGATAAATAAAAGTTGAGCTGGGAAAATGATCACTAATCTTGCCACCAGGGTTCAATTCCCAAATCACCCACATAAGCTGGACACAAAAAAAAGGTAGCGCAAGTATATGGTGTTTGTCTGCAATGCCAAAGAGAACGTGACACATCCAATCCCCTACCCCACAAAATTGAATACTTTTTAAAAATGTGGATATAGCCTAGATTATTGATAATTGATAATAGCTGTCATATTTCTATATTCTAGCAGGTGTTGAGGTGACTACCTAGCAAAGTAGCAATTTTGTTCTTTGCAATTTTTTAGGCATATGTTGTGGAAGACAGCAAGCAGCTTATTTTAGAAGGTCAGCATCATGTTATTCTTCGCACTATTGGAAAAGAAGCCTTTTCATATCCTCAGAAGCAGGTAATAACATAGTTTCTTTGGGGTTTTCCTGACATTTTCATATCAATGCACTTTGACATTTGACCCTGTCTTGTTCTGCCTCCTCTCTGCTGGTTCTCTGTATCCCTTAAGACAGCATCTCCAAAGCCGGGCGTAGTGGCACACACCTTTAATCCCAGCACTCGGGAGGCAGAGGTAGGAGGATCACCATGAGTTCAAGGCCACCCTGAGACTACATAGTGAATTCTAGGTCAGCCTGGACTAGAGCGAGACCCGATCTCGAAAAACCAAAAAAAAAAAAAGACAGCATCTCCATATGTAGCCCTGGCTTGCCTGGAACTCACTATATAGACCAGGTGCTGCAGTTACCTTGACATTTCTGAGACAAATAACCAACCAGAAGCAACTTATGGGGAAAAGGTTTTATTTCAGGCTTACAGAATCCAAGGGAAGCTTCATTATGGCAAAGAAGCTGGCTCACTTCATTGCATTCCCAGCAGAGTGAGAAAAGAAACAGCCAGAGAGCCAGTGGGGCTGGACTCAAGATCCACGTCCCAGTGACACACCTCCTCTAGCAGGAATGTGCCTGCTGAAGTAGGAAGCTTAATCAGAAATGCCTGAGGCTATAGGTTCATTTACAATCATACCACCACACTAAGCTGGTCTCAGACTTAGAGCAATCTTCTGCCTTCCTAGTGCTGGGGTTATAGGCCTGTATCACCATGCTTGTCTAAGTATCCTTTTATAACCACTTTTCATGTGTTTTCTCCTGATGAATGATTTATAGACATATAATCAATATTTACTTGTTTAGTGCTAGGAATTGAACCCTGTATCTCAAACAATCTTAAGAGATAGATATATTTGGGGGAGGGGGATGATTGATTCCTGGCTTGGGGTAGAAGAAATGCAAGAGTTACTAGTCTTAGGGTGCTGGAAAGTAAGAAGTATCTCAAAATTTGTGAGGAACAATGTTCTGAGTTGGTCGTGTTTATACATTACCTAGTGTGACTTTATTCTCTTTTGAGTTTTATAAATACTCTGTAGGCAATTCCAGTAGAATTACCCAGTTTTATAAATGAGACTTCATGCATCTATACTATTTCATGATAATTTTTAAATGTTGCTTATTTGTGATGGAGATATGATCTCAGGTAGCCCAGGTTGGCCTTAAACTTGTGAAGTAGCTGAAGATGGCCTTGAACTCATAATCCTTCTGCCTCCACCTCCCAAGTGTTAGTATTTAAGGTGTCTGCTGCCACACTTGGCTTATGCTATGCTGGAGATCAAACCTGCATCCTGGATTGAGTTAGCCTCAGCACATGTTAATTCTTAAGTAACATAATTAAAATGTAAGTTTATAAAATACAGCAATATATTGTCAGAAACAGAATTGTTAATTCTAGATCTTCACTATTAACGCATGTGCTATATATTGAAATAACTAACATCACAGCTAACATGGGAAGTTGCTAGAGAGGAGGCACACTCAGGGCTGTGTAGATGACTCAGTTACAGAAGGTTCAGTTTCTCAGAATCCATGTAAATCTGGACACAAAAAATTGCAAATACATCTGATAGCAAGAGTTCCTGATTCACCTGTACACACACACACACACACACACACACACACACACACACACACACACACACAAGAGTTGGGGATGTAGCTTAGTGGTAGAGCATTTGCCTAACATGGACAAGGTCCTAGCACTTAAAAAAAATCAGAAAAGGTAAGTATACCTATATGGCCTCAGCAGTTAAAGTCACTTTCTGGCAAAGCCTGAAGGCCTTAGTTTTGACCTCATAAAGCCAGATGGCACATGCATCTGGAGTTTGTTTGCAGTGGCAGGAGGGCCCTGGTGTACCCATAGAATTTCTATCTCTAATAGAATATCTCTCTCTCTCTCTCATAAAAAATACCACTGCAATGTAAAAAAAATTTAGTGAATGTTTAAAAATGAAGGAAGCAACTAATGAAAGTCAGTCTTTATTTTCTGTATTTTTATATTTTTCTAAAATTATCCATAATAAAGAAATTTGGAGATTGAAAAAAACTGAACGAGGCAAACTCCAGCACTAAGTGGAGATTTATAAGTGGTCCACATGCTGTGTTTTATCCTAGGTTATATTGGGAATGGTAGTTGCCCCTCAGTTTAAACAATAGCAGAAAATTTATAGCTGGTTTTGCTTATGAATGCTGTAATTTTTTTAAACAAAGCAGTCTTTTCATTATAAATCCTTTTTATCTATTCTCAGGAGCCACCAGAAATGGAACTATTAAAATTTTTCAAGCCAGAAAACACTACGGTTTCCTCAAGACCATCAGTAGACCAACTTTCTAATCTCATTAAAACAAGTTTTCACTACCCAGAATCATTTAGTCATCCATTTCATCAAAAAAGGTTTGAAGTTTATTATTGTTCAATTTTTTTATGCACACAGGTATGAACACATATGGCCATAAATTTTAACACAATTAACTTGTTATTTTGGCAATGACATTAACCCAAATATTGAAAGAAACAATACTACCTAATCTTAAGTAATTTGCAGTTTATAGTTTGTGTGTTGCAGTAATGTTTGGGTGTGGATATTGGCTCAACCACCTCCCTTTAAAGAGTAGGTTTTCATTCAGTAAAAAGTAAAGAAAAATTACATAATTTTGTTTTTGCTTTATACACAAATTAAACTTTTGACATTAATTAACTGTGAACTCAACTAACAATTCTGATTTAGACAGTGTCATTCTCTGAAGAAATTCAAGTGCTAAATTAAAGGATGCTGTATTTAAAATTTTGCTAAATAGTTTTAGTATAAATACTTAAAATTTAAAAATAAAAGGTTCAAAATCTGGTGACAGTTTTAAGGGTTACCCATCTGAAAGCAGAAGGTGGAGCAGAGCTTTGTTAAAACCAGTCTGAGTGTCATAATTGAATTGCAGAGTTTTGGCAAAGTCACTCTGGATAGAGCTGGTGATTGGGGTAGAAGAGAGATTTAGAACAATGTCATTTGAGAGAAAGAAAGGAGCCCAGCCTGAAAGGGAGCAATTAAAGCAAAAGACATAACCAACAAAAGAAAATAGTGCCATCTCAGCAGAGTAGGGGAGAGAGTGGAAGGAAGGAAGGAGAGAGAGTAAAGTGTTTCACAGTTTAACAGTTTTAACTGCTGTGGGGACTATACACAGTCTCAGAACCAAAATGTTCATTGGGTCTGATAATTAGGAGGCTGGGGAAACATAGAGATTCTAGTGTGCTCCAGGTGACTGATGTGAAACTGAAGTTAGGGGGACAAAGAAACTGGAAATTTCATTCATTGAACCTGTTCTTGGTTTAATATCTATCCTTCCATGATTCTTCACTTTAATAATCTGTTCTGCATTATCTGTGTTTATCAAACCAGCTTTCCTTCTTGTACTTCCTCCTCCTTTTCAGCCTTCATGGTTACTTGAGAGGATAGAATATTTAGGAGCTCTGCATATCATTCTATTGAGGTTAAAATCCTCAATAGGGTCTGTGCAGTATAGGGAAGTATGTGAAGCAGGACAGGATTGATCAAGGAAAGTAGATTGAGTTAAATGAAGCATCACAGAACCAAAGCTGAGTAGAAGTGAAAACAAAATTGAAGGATGAAATAAGGAAGGAAATCAAAATTTCCCCTGACTACTAAGTGTACACAGGAATCATCTGAAAGTTTCCCCTGACTGCTGGCTGTGAACTGGAATCACCTGGAAGTTTCCCCTGAATACTGGCTGCACACTGGAATCATCTGGCAGTTGTTAGAACTCCTGCTGCTCAGGGAAGTTAAGACAGACTCTCTGTAGTAGGACTCATCTTGCATGATTCCAGTATAGATCAGTTTTTCCTGTTGCTTCAGGAGTGCTTCCTAACAAGCCACCCCAGACTAGATGCTTGGAGTAAGGCACTTATTCCCTTGTTCATGGTTCTGTAGGCCAACTACGGTTTGGATGAAACCATGCTGCAGTCTGGATTGGTTTGGTTTGGTACCAGAGGAAGGTTCTGTGTATGACTATTTGGGGCTTAGTACAAAAGACACTAGCCACCCTTTTCTCTTTGCTATCTCTGGAGCACAAAGAGTGAGTCAAGTGGCAAATGCACAGTTATGGTATCTTCTAATATCACAGGATCAAGGATGACCCACTAGGTCCAGCGGGAAGATGAAGGGTGTAAATAACTGCTGAACTTAGAACAATAACCAGGATTGAGAAATACTGAGATATGGGTTGGAGTGAAACTAAGAAAACAAATGAAAGAAATTAATGGAAAGAGCCAGACATATGGGAGAACTTGGGGATCAACTTTGAACATGACCACCAGGTGGTTTGTTGCCTGCCTATGTTCGAGAAATTAATAATGCAGATGAGATTGCACCAGGAAGTCAGTTAAGAGACTATTGCAGATAACCAAGTGTTGTAGTCAACTTTATTGCTGTGCAGAAAGAACCCAAGCAAAAGTGTCTTGTGGAGGAATGGGTTTATTTGGCTTATGGACTCCATCATGGCAGGGAAAATGATGTCATGAGTAGAGGGGTGGACATCACCTCCACCATAGCACTACAAACAGCTGCAGGAACGTGTGTCAAACACTGGCAAGGGGAAACTGGCTCATAACCCCCATAAGCCTGCCCCTCTCACTCCAGTGAGGTTATAATTCTTTCACTGTCATCAGCTGGGGACTGACCATTCAGAGCACATTCATTTGTTTGTGGGGCACACCTGGATCAAGTCATGACACCAAGGCGCACAATTTTTTGAATGTGTTTAAAAAAAAAAAAAAATGAAGTAAAAAGGTTCCAGAGTTGCATGAGAGAGAACTGACAGGAACTTGTGAAGGAGTTCAGGAAGAAAGCTGTGAGGTAACAAGAAGAGTCAGTCTGCCTGAGGTTTGCTCTGGTAGATATGGGTGCTGTTCACTGAGGTACTGAAAAAAATATGGGAAGGAATGGACTGTTTCAGACGGGACAGTGAAACAGCCAGATATTCACATTTCTTTTTTATTTTCATTTGTGTGTATGGGCACATCTGGGCCTTTTGCTTCTGCAAACATACACCAGACACTTTTGCCACTTTTTGTGACTGGCTTATGTGAGTGGCTTTTGAGAATTGAACCTGGGCTAGCAACCTTTTTTTCTTTTAATTGATGAGACATCTTCTCTGCCCATGTTTTTCTTTTTCTTTGCAATGAGAGAGAGGAGGAGAAGGAAGAAGAGGAAAGGGGAGGAGAGAGAGAGAGAGAGAGAGAGAGAGAGAGAGTGTGAATGGGCATACCAGGGCATCCTGGCCTTGCATACAAACTCCAGATACATGCACTACTTTGTGCATCTGGCTCTACTTGGGTACTGAGGAATTGAATCCAGTCCATCAGGCTTTGCAAACAACTACATTAACTTCTGAGCCATTTCTTCGGCACTCCTTCTTTTAAAATTGTTTATGAGAGCGGGAGACAGAGATGTAAAGAGTATGGATTGCCAGGGCCTACCGCCACTGCAAACAAACTCCAGACACCGCACCACTTTGTGCATCTGGTTTTATGTGTGTACTGGGGAATCGAACCTGGGCTCTCAGACTTTGCAAGTGCCTTTAACTGCTGAGCCATCTTCACAGCCTTTTCCCTACTGTGAATTTGCTTATTGTTAACTGTTTGTTGCCTCATTATTCATTCCTAACTCTTATGTAATAGAGTTTCCTATTGTAAATAATGCACTTAACAAAAGTCAATTTTACTCTTTTGGAAACCTTCAGTTGTCCTCTCCCCATTTCCCAGCCCACATTTTTTTTAATAGAATTTTAAGAAGATGTAATTAATTTGGCATTTGGGAACTAAGTTTCAGGGGTTTTACTTTGGCCTATAAGTAAGCAGTCAGAATTTAGGTTAAGGAGGTGCTTAAGGCTGTAAGCCTGCTCCCCAGTTTTTGTTGTCCTGCTTTGCATGCAAGAAATTATAGGGAAGGTTAGGATATAACACCAGCAGAGCTTAAGGCAAATTTTCATTTAGGGATACCTTTGTTATAGGAAGTGTATATTGTGGAGCTAGAAAGATGGCTTATCAGTTAAAGGTGCTTGCTTGCAAAATCTTCTACCTTGGTACAATCCTCCCCCCCCCAAAAAAAAAGTATTTATTGCAGTATTTAGTATTGAAGCACTTTATTAATGTATTTTCAGTTACAAAATAAGTTGAATGATATTGCACCTCAGCTTTTTTCTTACTTGAATTTGTTTTTGAGTATATACTCTGCTAGGTGTTCTTAAGTGCCATTTTAAAGAAACTTATTTCCAAGAAGAAAATAAATAGCTAACTGATTTTTTTGTTTGTTTTCCATAGCCTTTGTTTAGTACCTGTCACCCTTTTACTTTCAAACTGTTCTCAGGCTGATGTAGATGTGATTGTTGATCTTCGGCATAAAGCAACAAGGTAAGATTTAGTTAGTGAAAGATTATTTTGTAGCTTAAGTTTAAATAAGATTTGAAAGTCAAAAAAAAATTTTTTTTTTTTTTTTCCGAGGTAGGGTCTCACTCTAGCTCAGGCTGACCTGGAATTCACTATGTAGTCTCAGGGTGGCCTTGAACTCATGGTGATCCTCCTACCTCTCTCTGCCTCTGGAGTGATCCTCCTACCTCTGCCTCCCGAGTGCTGGGATTAAAGGCGTGCGCCACCACGCCCGGCTTTAAAATGTTTTGAAATTAAATAATTGCCCAACATGAATGAAATTACTCAAGTGTTTACTGCTTTTTTATGGGATTTAGAGAAATGTTACATAGCTGAGTACTATTTTTGTTTTCTGATTTTGAAATATTTAACAAAAAGGTCCAGGTCATACTGCTACATCTGACATTTCTAGGGCCCAGAAGCTTCTTATACTCAGAAATTTTTGGTTTCTTAGAAAAATAATTTGAAGTATAAACTGGATATGACTGTGTTATACCCCTACAGGATCTGGAATGGCTCTTTGAAATGCAAGTATAAGACATGTGTGATTGATTATTTATATCACAAATTAACTAATGCTATATTGGTGGGCACTGGGTTGTTTTCCGCTTTCCAGTTTTATAGACAGTTTCACTGATAGGAGCATTCTTCCACACATTTATTTTTCATATGAATAAGGCTCCATCATTTTCTAGCTGGTGTTGTGGTCATTAAATGAGACAATCTATTCTTAGCATTGTGCCTAGAAAATAGTTAATTGTTAATACATGATTGTTATAATAATATATTATTAATAAGTGGTTTGCTTAATAAAATAATTCCTAGAAATAGAAGTATTAAAAAGATATATTAGTAAGACTGGGGAAATGTCATAAAGAAAAAACCTTGCAGCTTACCATTTCCCTCCTCCTCTAGCTCCGAAGCATTGGGGATTCATGGATCATTTACATGGCTCGGACAGACACAATATAAACTTCAGCTTAAAAGCCAGGAGAGTCAAAGTTTGCAGCTGAAAGCATGCTTTGTTCATACAGGTGTATATAACCTTGGGACTCCTAGGGTATTTGCCAAGTTATTGGACCAGGTTACAGTGTTTGAAACAAGTCAGCAGAACTCCATGCCTGCCCTGATTATCATCAACAATGTGTGACAGCTGAAAGCTGCAAGAATCACTTTGATTTTGACCAATGGGCTTCACAGCAGTATTTGGACTGCATGACTTAGTAGGGAAGTTGGGTTCTGATCACTGCACAGTACTTGGATGATGTGAGGCACGTTGGACTGAGAATACTTATATTCCTGTTTATTTGTTTTTTTTTTTCTTTAAACCAGTAATAATTTACATGCACATAATACTGTATTCCATGTATCCTATTAAACCCTACCTTGAAAAAACAATATCTATCTATGTTGTTACACCTTATCAGATGGTATATGACTATTAGGAGATGATTCTGAGAAGGGAAAGGCCTTCCTGTGAGTGCTCTCCAGGTAACAGCTGCACTGCAAGTGTCCATGAGGGCTGACACAAATTTCCCTGATTTGTTTCACAGTTCTCTAAACTTGGTTCTGAGCTTTGCTTATGGAGCAGTTGGGTTTCAGTTCTGCTGGGCCCTATGGCTTATCCAACACTTTGTAAAGAGAAAAACATTTTTTTCCTGATGCTTTGGGTATAGTTTGATTCCTTCATTCCCCATTCATCTCACATTCATTGCACTGTTTCACAATGAGATTTTTTTTATCATTAAAATCATATTCTTTATTATATACTTTAACAATTGAGTCAATGTGTTTAAATATAAATCTCGTTAATTAAAAAGCTTTTCAAAAATGTATTATATTTATAACAAATGTTCTGTAAATAGAATAAAGATATGCTATTCACTGTATAGATTTATTAGATGCCTTTTTAAAACCTGGTTTTGTGATGACTTAATATATTCTTTATTTAAAATAAATGCCAACCGTATTTAGCAGGCAGCAGCCCAGTTTCCTATAAAAACTTTCTGTCATTGCTTCCAAATATGAACCCCAGGCTTTGTTCTCAACCTTAGTGGGTTGGTTTTTTTTGTGTGTGTGTGCGTTTGTGTCCTGTCTGATGGCAGCTTACATTGCTGGGTTCTGTTTTTATCTGAGTGTAAAGGACGAAAGCTCACTGAACCTGTGCTGTGTAAATAACTGTGCTACAGACTTGGGCTGGCAATGTACTTTTCCTGCTGAAAAAGAGTAAAACGCCTGAATAGCATACAAGAAAACATCTTCCTAAGAACAGTATTATCAATATAGCTGGTTATCAGTGGACCAAAATCCAGAGGAAAGTCCTTAGAGAGGAGGCCAGTGTTATTTAGGACTATTTGTCCTTGCAGTTTCCAGTCACTTACGGAGCAGCAACCAGGAGGCACAGCCACACACACACACACACACACACACACACACACACACACACACACACACACAAATTTGGAGTACTTGCAAAACATTGTAAGTCAGGAGAAATTAACCAAATGGAGGCAAGGTGAGAAAAAGAAACATTAAGAAAATTACTAGACTTAAATGTCAGAGTCTTAGAAAGAAAAGAGGGAAAGCATAGGAGAGAAGCAGTGCTAAGAAAATTTTCAAACTTTTCTAAAATGATTATCAAATTACAGGCTTAACAAATTCAGTAGACCCCAAGTAACATAAATGAAAAAAGATTTGTATCCACATGCATCATAGTGAAATTGTTGAAAATGAAAGACCTGGACCCACAGTTGAATCAGGAGACAGATTTTAATTTTTCCCCCTTCCCTTCTGGCCTGACTGACTGCTTGCCTTCAGTACTGGGGGGTCAGAGTTGGGGCCTGATGCATGCTAAGCAAGCATTCAGCTATACCTGGCCCCATAATTTACTTGAACAGTAGCAATATTAAAAACCATGGACCACGTCTCAGGGAACTGAACGGAAGAGGGGGCGGAAAGATTGTGAGAGCCGTGGTGGGGGAGAATATCAGAGACTTGGCAACCCTCAGTAGCAAAACACTTGGTTCATGAGAACCCGGCTGAAGACGAGGCTATCCATGGAACCCTAACCCCAAAGACTGATACAGACGGCCCACGGTGGAGGATATCCAGCTGACTGGACATGGGGAAGGGGGCAATGAGGAATTGGGGATAACAACTCATTGTTGGCCCACTAAACAATGTAACTCATTATGGACAATAAAAAAAAATGGACCATCCAATTATAACAACAAGGCCAGAATGCTGATTTCCCTGGCAGGAGGTGAACCACCCCTAACACAGCAGCTAGGGCCCCAGGTGAAATCTGAAGAAATGACGAGGTGAGCAAGAGTACTGTGTCCACAGTGAGCCTGACAACCTGCACAAGGGTAATGGAGATAAACACTTTAGGATACACAAAACATTCCAAAGTAGAAACCCAGTGTTGTGGTCAGCTTTCTAGTTGCTGTGCAGAAAAAAAAACAAGCAAAAGTGGCTTGTGGAGGAAAGGTTTTATTAGGCTTACAGACTCCAGGGGAGACTCCATCCTGGCAGGGAAAACGATGGCATGAGCAGAGGGCTGGACATCACCTCTGCCACAGTACTGCAAACAGTGGCAGGAAGGTGTACCAAATACTGGCAAGGGGAAGCTGGCTTATAACCCCAAAAGCCTGCCCCCATCAACACAGCTCTAGCGAGGTTGTAATTCCCAAACTGCCATCAGCTGAGGATGGATCATTGAGAACACATTCATTTGTTTGTGGGGGACACCTGGATCAAACCATGACAGTCCACCCCTGGCCCCCACAAACTAATAATCATACATGATGTAAATACAATGTGTTTAAGCTCAAATCTTTAAGTCCCCACACTTTCAACTGAGCCATAATACCAAAAATAAACCTGTAAAGGCACAGAACATTCACACTGCAAAACATGAGGCATGGCAAAAACAGATTGAACCAATACAAGATTTGAAATAAGCAGGGCACCATCAATCTCTAACTCTAAGTTCAATGATTCTAACCAACAAGTTTCTTGTAGATTCAATTCTACCCCTCCAGCTCGGCTCCTCACAGTCCGGGAAACTTCATCCTGTGCTGGCAGCTCGCCTTGGCACCCATCCATAGTCCTGGAATCCACTGGGTCTCCATTGCAACCCACAGTTCATCCTCATGGCTCCAGCTCTAGCGAGGTTGTAATTCCCAAACTGCCATCAGCTGAAGATGGATCATTGAGAACACATTCATTTGTTTGTGGGGGACACCTGGATCAAACCATGACACCTTAGAGACTCTTAAGAGCTCAACACTAAAATAGACTTGAAACTCTGTGGAAGAGGGGGCAGAAAAATTGTAAGGGGGGGGTATTCTGCTTGTACAACTCCTAGCCCTCCATCCCATGGAGCATTCTGGCAATCATACTGGGAGGGCCCTCAGTGGGATAGGGAAATGGTGGTACCAATACATGACTTGTTTCTACTTATTTAAAAAAAACTTACTGGTGATACAAGTAATGGAAGCCTGAAGTCACTGAGATATCTGTATGTGTGTGTGCATGCAGGCAAACATTTGGCAGGGTCTTTTGGGCTGGTCTTGAACTTCTGAGCAGCCTCCTGCCTCCACCTTTGAAAGGCTAGAATGATGACACACCACTATGCCTGATTTTATATATATATATATATATATATATATATATATATATATATATATATATATATATATATATATATATATATAGTGCTGGGAAGTAAACCAAGGGATTTCTACATGCTAGGCAGGTACTCTACCAACTGAGATGTATAGCCCTAAATCAGTTTTAAACTTAGTGAAAATATCCCTTAAGAATGGGAATCTAGGGCTGAAGAGATGCCTTAGCGGTTAAGGCGTTTGCCTGCAATGCAGAAGGACACAAGTTTGATTCCCCAGTGCCCATATAAAGCCAGATGCACAAGAGGGCGCATGCATCTGGAATTCATTTGCAGTGGCTGGAAGCTCTGGCACTCCTATTCTCTGTTTCTCTGTCTGCCTCTCTCTCATAAATAATAAATAAAATGTTTTTTTTTTTAAAAGAATGGGAATCTATAAGAGCTGGAGGATGGGGAGGAATGCTGTGGAACTTTGGTGTCCAGACATGACAAAGCTATTGCATCCAAGAACTCACACTATATGAAAGTTGTACATGATGGGGCCAGCTAACATTCTGTTTCCATACGTAAAATTTGAGAACAAAATGACAACAGGCTCACTAAAGCTTCTATTGTGAGCCATTGTGTAGAACAGAAGTGGGGAAGGCAAGAGTCCAGAAAGACTATGGGCTAGAGAGACCTTACCAGGGTCAGAGGAAGACTTTTTGCAAAAGATGCATAGAAGAGGGCTAAAGGATGGGCTGAAACCACTCTAGGGAAAGTTACCCTAGTATATTTTGGGGACTTCGAAATTAAGATGCATATCTAAGGGGAAAACAGCACAGTGAGGGATGAAGGATTCCTTTCTATGCAGGGTTTCATTGAACCAGAGCAACTGATTCCTGAAAACAACTATGTCCAGAAGAGGGCACTAAAAACAGTTTTGCATCAGTGCTATACAACACTTGCCTTATATGTGGTGATAATGAAGTTGTGGAGATTTCTGGGAAGAAATGTGGATGGCTTTGCTTTTGAATGGCATCTTTGGATTCTTAACAAGGAAGTACAATATTCTCTAGGTTCTCAATAATTATATCAATATAGAGCATATACAAAAAATAGCACTTTTCCTCATCTAATTCAATTGCTTATCAGCTCATGTTCAGTTCTCCAAGCGTGGGCAATACTTTCCTGCATGGCTATTTATGGCTTTCTGTTTTGAACTCCATGCTACAAGCTCTTTTATGCATGGTTCCACATATGGTACTCAAGTCTCAACAAATGGAGTACAAACTTCCTAATATAGAGACTTCTTTGCTCTTTTTCCCTTCTTCTACCCCTCCCAGTTCTACCAGTTCTCAGTATGTGTGCTTGTCTCATACTCTGAGCTCAAATAATTCTGCTGCCTCAGCTCTCAAGTAGCAGGTACTGATTCTGTTCTATCAGTGAAACTAGCCAGCCTATATTTTTTCCAGCTGTGTGCCTGGCACCTTCTACTCTCTAAAGTTCCTGAATGCATAGCACCAGATGTAATGGAAAATTTTGTTTTCCAGCTAGTCCCAAGGCACCTTAAAACTTGAGTACCCAGATTCTTGTCATATAAATTTATAGAATTAAGATTATAGAGACCTCCAGAGGATAAGGTTTAGTGGGAGACTTTAAGAGGAGGAGAGGTGAAACTACAGAAATCTCTTACCACAAGTGAGGGGAAAGCATTATATTAGGGCAATTATGGCTTCAAAGAAAGTGGCTGTGGTGAGGGGGGTCTCAACTATGCCTGGAGATTTAGATGTTTCTGAGGAAAAAGGAGTGGGCTCTTTCTTCTCCAGATATCTATATCCTCTGGGCCATGTGAGCCAGAGAGACAGGTGGTTGGCCTGTCTTTGACCAATCAGTTTCCGGATTAGGTGTGAGCTCTAGTCAGAGACATTTCTCATTTAAGGGGAGGGTGTCAGGTAAGGCAAGATATAAGTAGAACATGCTAAAACAAGTCTAAGGACACTTCTAGCTACCTTTGGCGTCCCAGTCACCCTAACCTGTCACACCCCCTTCTTTTTGCAGCAGGCTATCACCCAGGCTGGCTTTGAACTCACAGCAATCTTGCTATTTCAGTCTCCCAAGTGCTGGGATTAAAGATATGTGCCACCATCCCCATCTTCACTGCTGAAAAATAAGCGCCAAGGCTCTTCTATCTTATTCTACATAGAATAAGACTATTCTATGAAACAGGGGAGAAAAGCATCCACACATTCTTTGAAGCCATTATTGCCCTAATATGAAAACAAAATATAAAAGAATAAAGCAATTCCCTTGATGAGCATAGATGCAGGAATCTTCATAAGATACTTGTAACCTCATTTCAACGACACGGTAGAAAAAAATCACAGGCCATGATTATGTTGGTTTCATCCTAGGAATAAAAGGATGGTTTACCATATGCAAATTAGTAATATAGTACACATGAGTTCAAAGTCAAAAATCACATGTTCATTTCAGTACATGCATAAAATGCCTTTGACTAAATTCAAATCCTGGTTCAGTTGGATCTCAGAAGCTGTGGTGGCTTAGTTCTGTAGCTCTCCTTGTTTCCCCTTTGCTTCCTGAAACTTGGGCTCTAGCACTGCTGTCTCTGATTATATCTTCATTGTGTTCAATTACATTATATGACAGTGAAAGTCAAATAGTGTTTAAAAAAATTGTCCTGTATGAGTGAGGAAAATAACATTTTGGAGCAAAGCAGAGAAATCCTGGTAGGTGGTTTAGGTCAAACTGCAGAAGACCCTTACACCACCTTTACCAAGGTGCTAGACTTTGCAGCCAGACAAGGACTGCCTCTGTGCCCTCTATGATGCAACCTACAATATAAGGAGAGCAAGGATGAAGGCCTGGTACTCATCTTCTGTACCCCTGAGAGCACAATCCTTCGGAGCAAATGATAACAGGGACCAGACATGAAATAAAAGCAAACTTCTATGACATCAAGGATGACTGAATCCTGGCAGAGAAACTAGGCATTAGTACCATCACCTCTATGGATGACAAGACTTTCTCATCTGCCTCTAGTCCACTCCCTGTAGTATTTAGCAGCCGTAGACCTGCCCTTGGTGGTTGCAAGCTGCTAGACTTAAGGGCTCCAAGCAGGTAGAAGACAGTTCTCACCCCAACTGCCAACTTCTCCCCTATCCTGCACCTTCCTCCATGTTTAACAGTTCTGACCTTTCCAAACTGCTTTTTGTTGTGTGGGGTGTATTTACCTGTGTGCAGATGTATCATGTGCAGTGGCCAGAGGAGGTTATTTTGTGTCTATTCTGTAACTCCATACTTCCTTGAGACAGACTCACTGAACCTGGAGCCTCAGCAACTTTTCAGTTAGACTGGCTAACCAGCAAGCCCCATTGATCCTCCTGTATCTTTTTCTCTCAGAGCTGAGGTTATTGGGCCAAGCTTATCATTTATGTGGGTGCCTAGGATCAAACTCAGGTCTTCATGCTTGTGCAGTGTTGTAGTCCACTCAATGAATACTGGGAAGAACATCATCCAAGCAGATACAGTTTATGGGAAGAGGGCATTTATTTCAAGTTTACAGATCCAAGGGACATTTCATCATTGGCATAAGAATGTGCTTCCATACATCCAGACAGAAATAATAACACTAGCAAACTGCACCACAAGCAAGCATGATCAGAGTTCAAACGTACCTGCATACCTTTGGGCTGGAGTTTAGATTTGCCCCCAGGTACATGCACCATGTAACAGGAGTCTGCCTGTGTTGTAGTCAGCCACACGCCACTGGGATGAATCTCCAAAACAGCATAATTTTGGGGAGGAAAGTATTGAAGGAACAGATCCAGGGGAAGTTAAAGAAAGGTTGGAGGTTTGCTCCCTTTCACAGATCCTTGCAGAGTGCATGTGCGCATGCAAGAGAGAGAGAAATAGAGAGGCCCTGCACCTCTAGAAGCAAGCAAGCACACTTTAACACTGTAACTCACAAAACAGGATTGCCAAACTTGGGTTCCGGCTGCTGTTTTGCATATGTGTCCCTAGTATTTTGCATCCAATTTAGAAAGGGCTAGACCCCAGGAGGCCAAGCCAAAGAGACACTTCCTCCAGCCAGAAGGCTGGAAGCAATTTATAATTATAATAAACACAATTATAATAAATTCTATTGGGGGACATCTATTCAAATCTACCACAATCCACCTCTGGCCCCCAATAGAATTATCTATATTATGTTTAGTCCAACTTTAAAGGTCCCAAAGTCATTATCAACTTTACGGCTGTTCCAAAGTCCCAAGTCTTATCTGAAAGTTAAGATTGTCTTTTAACATTAAATTTTGTAAAATCAAAACAAGTTACGAACTTTTAAGATATAATGGCACAGAGCAAACATTTCCAACTGCTATGAGGCATAACAAGGAAAGACTGGGCCAATGCAAACTCAACAAACATCAGCAGACATCCACATCTGCAGTTCAAGTCCCACAGCATAACCAGTGACTGACAGTATCTGGATTTTCCACTTCTGTCCCTCCAGCTTGGCTGATTACCTGGGGAAACTTACATCCCAAGGCTTCAGGTCTCCATTGCAAACCACGATCCATCATACAATGGCTTCACTGGCCAATCAGGGACTTCACGCCCTGTTCCAAATACTGTATCTCAGCAGTGGCTCCTGGAACCGAGTGCACTTCATGACCCACTCCATGCATACATTCCTCATGCTTCTAAAAGCAATACCAGGTATGCAGGATACAGCCATGTTGTTAATTCAAGGACAAAATAAATGTGAACTTGAAGAGCAAATTCCTTTCTTTCAGTGATTTTCTTTCCAATGAGTTTGCACAGTCCATCTTTCTGTCCTTCCTGGGTTGAAACATCTCAGGCATTTCTTCATTGTTTCAGTGTAAAGCAGTTGGGCTATAATCAAAAGCCAGTCTCTGCCAGTAAGTTAAACTTGCATTGAGGTTTTTCCAACTTTAAATCTTAGATTCTCACTCCCATATCCTTAGCCAAACACACAGTCCATTTCTTAAAAGCAGCCTTGATCAAACTCTCTGGGCATGGGCAGTAGGACGCATCCACCCCTTGGCCCAGGAACGCACTTCTATTAAAGTTTTCTGCAGTTTCTCCTTCCCCTTAGAAAGTTCACAAGCCAAGCCTCCAAACACAATTCTCTCTGCATGGAGCATTTCCAAATTCTCACAAGAATAGTCCATAAATCTTGGCTTGCCACTCTGGAAGGTATCTTCAGTTGCAAGTACCAAATCCATGTCCATTCCTCCAGCACACACGTTCCAGAAGATCAAAATCCACATGGTCAGATTCATCCCAGCAAATCACCCCATTTCCGGTACCAAATCTATCATAGTCAGCCACATGCCACTGCGATAAATCTCCAAACCAGGCACAATTTTGGGGAGGAAAGTATTTATTGAAGGAACAGATCCAGGGGAAGTTAAGGAAAGGTTGGCTCCCTTTCATAGATCCCTGCATAGAGAGAGGGGGGGGCAGCACCTCCAGAAGCAAGCAAGCACATTTTGACACTGTAACTCACAAAACAGGATTGCCAGACTTGGGTTCTGTCTGCTGTTTTGCATATGTGTCCCTAGTATTTTGCATCCAATTTAGAAAGGGCCAGACCCCAGGAGGCCAGGCCAAAGTGACACTTCCTCCAGCCACAAGGCTGGAGGCATACAATTATAATAAATTCTATTGGGGGACATCTATTCAAAATTATCACAGCCTGCTAGCAGATGAAGCTGCAAATTCAGTAAAACACCTGAGTCTTATGGGGCCATGCATTCAAACTACCACATTCTGCACCTGGCTCCTATTGTAGCTAGCTTTATGTTGATGGGATTAACATTCAGTTTATAGGAGGAAGTGGTTTATTTCATCTTAGAGATCCAGGTGGAAGTTCCATCAATGGTGGAAAAAGCTGATTCCATAGATCCAAAAAGTGAGAAACAACCAAATACTCCATAAAAACCAAAAGCAGCAAGCACAAATGGGCAGCAAACATTAGGGACCCAGGCAGAGCTGAAACCTCTGTGCACACCTTTGGGCTGGAAATCAGATCATTCCCCAAACACACCTTAGGGCTTAACTCCAGAGTCCACTATCAGTGACACCTCCTCCAGCCAGGCAGCTTGAGACACAAGTTACAAGCTTTAATAAAACACATGAGTCTATGAGGGAATGTATATTCAAAGTAACACAGCTTCCATTGACTCATAGTTTTCACACATTGCAAAGTGCATTAAGTCCAACTTCAAAGATCCACCCATAAGTATAACAACTTTAAGATTTTTCCGGGCTGGAGAGATGGCTCAGCGGTTGAGGCACTTACCTTCAGTGCCTAAGGCCCCGGGTTCAATTCTCCATGACCCACATGGGCCAGACCCACAAGGTGGTGGCCCTGGTGTGTTCTCTCTCTCTCTCTCTCTCTCTCTCTCTCTCTCTCTCTCTCTCTCTCTCTCTCTCTCTCTGCTTGAAAATGAATAAAATATATATATAAAAAAAGATTTTTCCAAATTCACAAGTCTCATCTGAGATTCAAGACTGTCTCTTAACTTTGAGTCTAGGGCAGATTAGGGTGACTGGGCCCCAAAGTTAAAAGGCAGAAATATCTTGAAGCCTTCCTGGAGATCAAAGAAGAACCTGGCTCCTTAACTCTCCATTTTTTCCATAAACAACCTGAGCCCCTCCCTGGGAATAGGGGGAGGTCTCCTTTACTAGAAGTCAAATCTAATCCTGGCATTGTCAAGCTTTACACCACAGAACTTGGCATCATGTCTAACCTCTATCTGAACCATCTCCTAAACCAGACCAATCAGCTATTTCTCTGGCTCACCTGAGCCAGAGGTATAAATACATTACCAGAGGGGGGCATGCTCTCCTCTAAGCCTACCTGCTTTTCACTCCTGAACCACCAACCTCTGAATACTTTTGGTCTGGAAATCAGAGCCCTGTAGCAGGAGTCTGCCTGCTAGGGTCTCATGCTGCAAACTTAATTTTAACAAAGCACCTGAGTCTATGAGACCATACATTAAACTACCACCACATACAGCAAATGCTCTACACACTGAACCTTCCCCCAGACTCCCTAAACCACTTTTGATCTTCTGATTTCTTATGGGTTGAATCGGGCAAAGTCCTTGCCAGCACCCAGGATTTTTAAAAATAATACCCCTTACTTCAACCTAAAACTCAGTCCCATATTTCCAAGAGTGTCCTTTTTTCATCAGGCTTTTTTTTTGTGGATACTTGGATATTGAACTCAGGTCAACCCAGGCTGTCAGTCTTTACAAAAAAAGTGCCTTTAATTGCTGAGCTATCCCTGCAGTCCAGGTTGTTTTTTGTTTGTTTCTTTGTTTTGTAGTGTGAGCCCTGTGGATTGGCAGATGTTCTAGTCCCGATGTTAGATATGTTGAATCAGGATTTCAGGGAAAGTGCATAAATCTTAATAAATAAATTCCATAAGTCTAAATTTTCTAGGAAGAACCTCAAAAGAGCATGGAAGGATTCTTTAAGGAGGTAGAGATAAGTAAAGGCCAGATCATCTAATGTTTCTGACTTGTAGTAAAGTGAAAAGAAAAATAATTGGACATTGAAAAGTCCATTGTTGGAGAATTCTGGGAAGAAGGCAGCATGTTAGGACCTCCAACACAGGCAGAGGTAAATTACATTGTCACTCTGACAACTGGAGTGGAGAAAGGAAATTTTTAGCTTGGCAGGCAACTTAGGTAGAGCCAGGGATTCCACATAATCAACTTTTAACCCCAGCTGATGAGCAAATCGCCTGCTAAGGGTTGCAAGGGTCTGCTGCTCAGGCTAGCCATTCCTAGCCACACCACAAACAAACAAAAAAAGAGCACGATTTGCCTTAGTGCAAATTCTTCCCAAACTTTTTTTTGATAAAGCTAAAGTAAGGTACTAGAAAGCTGATTGAGTGGAAGATAAAAAGGGCAAACCCCAGAAGCGGCTCACCCAATTCCACTGGTAGGTTGGTGGGTCAGCACTCACCCTCAGGGTCTGGTAGCCAAGCATAGGACATGGTAGCCACAATCAGACCCTGGAGGAGCCAAAGAGATTAGGAGAAGCAGGCACAGCTCAGCCTCATTGACAAAGGTTTTTACACTGGTTAAAAGGTGCAGAGGGGGAAGGAAAGCTGAATGGGGGAGGGAAGGAGCTGGAACATAATGCACTCCTGGCAGATGCAGCACAGCCACCTAGGGGGGAAGGGTGGAACTGACCATTGTGAGCTCCTAGCAGGTACAGCTACAGCCTAAATGGGGCTTCCCTACTGCTCACTGCTAGCACAGAGCCCCAACAGTTGCTCCACCTCACCCACAAGCTCTCACCATAGCCCAATATCTCCTGCCTGCTGCTTCTTGACCTAAGTCCTTGCCACCTCAATCCCCACTCTTTCCCTCAAGCACAATGCCCTGACTGTGGGCACACCAGGCCCATAGCCTTGCCTGTGCATCTTAGGTGTGCACCCACCAGCAGGTATCAGGCTATGGGTTCTTCTGGTCATCCTGGCATAGCCTCAACTCTCCCACCCTCACTCTAGCCAGCAGGGCTCCCTGGCTTAAAGGGGCACTAAGCCCCAACACTGTGGAGCTGACAAACTCACCAGGCATCCACTGATCTGAGTGCACAGACAGTACCAGATAAACCAAGTGAAAGCAACCCTCTCTGGAGCACAGTGCACACCCCACCCCACACTGCTGAATTGTGCACATCACCAGGACACCCCCCCCAACCACACCAAGTGGAACCAAAATGGGCAGATCTCAATGCAAGAAGGGTTTACCAGATGAGGGAATCATGCTTAACCCACTAAGACCGAAGTGGGAAGACAACAGTATAACTATATAAAACAGAGAGCATATGCAAGCCCAGGATGAGATGACACTAAGCCCAGATCATACTAGCATAGATTCTATAAAGAGGTTAATGATGGAAATGGAAGCAAAAATTGATAAGTGCCAAGAAAAGGTACAGAGTCATCTGATGAGCTTTGCCACCAGGCTTAATATACTTGAGGAGAAAAAATGGACTTAAGTAGATCAGTGATTGAACTAAAGGCAAAGCAGCAAACAGAAGATCTCAGGAATAAAGTAACCAAACTAAGCGAACATGAGCAAATAAAAGACTGGGTATCAGGAAGCAATAAGTATTAGAAAAGAAAAACAAAATGGAAGTAACAAGAACCTCTCTAGAATCCCTCACCACTAAAATCAATAACTGGGAAGACAGAACCTCAGATGTGGAAGATAAAACAGAAGAGAATGAGAGGGAAATCAGAAATTTGAATAAGTTCAAAAAAGCAATCAAGCAAAATAAATGGGACCTATGGGATACCATAAAGAGACCTAATCTCAGGATCATGGGGATCCCAGAAGGAGAATAAAACCTGGCCATAGGCATAGAAAACATTTTCAAAAGAATTATTTGAGAAAATTTTCCTTATCTTGCGAGAGAAAAACCTTTACAGATACATGGTACTCACAGAATCTCAAATAGATTGGAGCAAAGGAGGACCTCTCCAAGGCATACCTTATTTAAAATTCCAACCATAGAAAGTGAAGAGAAAGTCCACGAGGCTTTGAGAGAAATAAAACTCATCACATACAAAGGCAATCCTATCAGACCTATCTCAAACTTTCCCCTTGAAACCTTGAAAGACAGAAGGGCGTGGAACAATGCTCTTCTAGGCCTGAAGAAGTATGGCTTTCAACCTATACTATTGAACTAAGCAAAGCTATTCCTCATAATAGATGGAGAATTGAAAGGATTCCATGAAATACGCCAGCTCTATGATGACTTGAACACAAAGCCAACCTACAGAAGATACTATGGGAGATTTTCCATGCAGATGAGACAAACAACCTACCTCAGGAAAGGAACAGAGAAAAAGCACAGTAAGCAACAAATCATAATGGGGGAAGACTCACAGAGTTCCCACTTGAATCAGGAATAAGATGGAGGTGTCCACTCACACAATTTTCTCTTCAACATACTGCTGAAGGTCTAGCTCAAGCAGTAAGACAGGAGAAAAGCATTCGAGGGATACAAATTGGAAAGGAAGAAGTGAAATTATCCCTCTTGCAGATGACATGATCTGACCCAAAGAATAGTATCAGTAATGTCCTGAAGGCAATAAATTTCTTCAGCAAAGTGGCTGGATACAAAACACAAAAATCAGTAGCTTTCCTATATGCAGAAGACATGCATACAGAAAAAGACATCAGAGAGACTATCCCGTTTTCTATAGCCTCATAAAAAAATCAAGTATCTTGGAATATCATTAACCAAGGATGTGAAAGACTTGTATAATGAAAACATTAAAACACTCAAGAAGGAAAGAAGGAAAGAAGGAAGCCTGCCCCAACAACACAGCTCTAGTGAGGTTCTAATTCCCGAATTGCCATCAGCTGAGGATCAATCTATCAGAACACATTCAATTTTTTGTGGGGGACACCTGTATCAAACCATGACAGATCTCAGAGAATTCACAGAGGAGGAAACTCAAACGGCCTTTTCTCACTTAAGATCTATCTAGTCTTTCCTTGCATTCCATCCCATTGTCTTGTCTTTTCTTCCCTTCCATTGTCTTCCCTTCCCTTCCCCTTCCTGTCTTCACTTGTCTTATATTGCCTTGTCTTGACTTCCCCTGTCTTTTCTCATCATCCACTGTGTCACCTTGTCGTTTCATCATTTTCTTGTCTAGTCTTCACTTGTCTTAAATTCTCTGGCTTTGTTTTCCTTAGATTTTTTTTCTCCATTTCTTGTGTTCTTGTGCATTGTCGTTTCTTCCCTTCCCTTGCTGTGTCTTTTATTCTATTATATCTCCTATTAACTTGTCTTATCTTGTCTGTCTGTCTTCCTTTGTGTTGTCCTCCCTTCTCTGGCAGTTTCTTGTCTTCCTTTGCCTTATCCTGTCTTCTTATCTCTTTTCTTCCTACCTCTCATCTTGCCTTCCATATTTCTTCCATTTTTCATCTTTCTTTCCTTTCCCTTGTCTTGTTTTTTCTTCCCTTGTTTTGTTTTCCCTTCCCTTGTCTTACCTTTTCTTTTTTCTTTTTCTTGCCTTCCCTTGTTTTGCTTTCTCTTGTCCTCCCTTGACTTGCATTGTCTCATCTTCCCTTGTCTTTTCTTCTGTAGTTCTTTCTTCAATGGTCTTGTATTGTTTTATCTTGTCTTGTCTTCCCTTTCTTTGTGTTGTATTGTATTCCATTTTATAAACTTGTCTTTACTGTCCTAATTGTTTTCTTCATTGGTCCATCTTTCTTCCCAATATTGTCGTGTTGTCTTTTCTTCTTTCTCTTCTCTTCTCTTTCCTTCCCTTCCCTAGTCTCCTCTGTTCTCTGTTTGTCTTTTCATTCCTTGTCTTCTCTTCCCTTCTATTGTCATCACTTTTCTTCCCTTCCTCTTCTTACCTTGTCTGTATTCCTTTGTATTGTCTTCCTTTCCCTTTACTTCCCTTTCTTTGTCTCTGTCTTTTCTTGTGTTGGATTCTGTTGCCTCCTCTTCTGATTTTTTTCCCCTCCCTTGTTATCACATGTATTACATTCTCTTGTTTTCTTTTCCCTTGTTATCCCTAGAGTTGTCTTTCATTTTCTTCATTTCCCTTGTCTTTTCAATTAATAATTGGCTTGTTTATGACAGTTATAAAAACTGACTTTAAAATGCTTAATCAAGTTGACAATGTTACTATGTTAGCATTGAACTACTAGAGAAACTGAGTCTTAATGAGATCAATATTTATTTATTAGTTTTATTAGTTGTCTTTCATTGTCTTCATTTCCATTGTCTTTTCATGTCGTGTCTTCCCTTGTCTTGTCTTCTATTGTTTGTCGTGCCTTTTCTTGTCTTCGTTTGTATCATCTTCTCTTGTACTGCCTATTCTTGTCTTCCCTGTCTCTTTGTTTTCCATGTCTTCCCTTCCCTTGCTTTGCCTTCCATTCTCTCGTTTTGGCTCACTTTTTCTTGTGTTGTCTTCCCTGCCCATTTGTTTCTTTTCCTTGTCTTCTCTTGTCTCTTCTTGTATTGTCCTCCCTAGTCTTGTCTTCCCTTGTCTGTTTCTATTGTTTTCACTTGTCATCACTCTTGTTTTGATTTCCTTTGTTTCCCTACACATGTCTTTAATTGTCTTTCCTTTCATTGTACTTCCTTTTCTTTCCTTTTTTGTGATATCATTTGTTTTGTCTTCCATTTTTTGGTCAAGACTTTTCTTGTCTTCCTTAAGCTCCCCTCTTCTTGTCTTCTCTTAAATCATCTTGCCTTGTCTTCCCTCTTCTTCTGTCTGTTCTCCTTGTCTTTCCTTATCTTCATTTGGCTTCCCTTCCTTTGTCTTTGTCATGTGCTGTGTTGCCTCCCCTTTTCTTGTCATCACATGTGTTCCCTTCCCTTTTGTTCCCTTCTCTTTTTTCCCCACTTCTGTCTTCTGTTATCTTCCCTTCCCTTTTTTCTTCTCATGTCTTTTTTTCTTCCCTTGTCTTCTCTTACCTTTTCTGGTCTTGCCTTCTCTTGCCTCGTCATGTCTTCACTTGTCTTGTCTTCCCATTCTTCTCTTGTTTTTTCTTTTTCCACTCTCTTGTCTTGTCTTGTAGTGCCTTGTACTTCTACCCTGTTATCACATATCTTCCTTTCACTTGCTTTCCCTTTTTTACCTTGTCTTATCTTCCCTCACCTGTTTACCATTTTCTAATCTTTCTTCTGTTCTTTTCCAGTTCCCTTCTCTTGTCTTTGTTTTGTCTTGTGTTCCATTTTCTTCTTATCTCTTCTTATCTTCCCATCCCTTGTTTTTCCTACTCTTGGCTTCCCTTGTCTTCCCTTCCTTAATCTTTCCTTTTCTTCCCTTCCTTAAATGTCGTGTCTTGCCTTTTCTTGTCTACCCTTGTATTCCCTATTACTGTCCTGCCTTGCATTTTCCTTTCTTCACTTCATTGTCTAGTATTGTCTTCCATTACTTGTTTTCTTGTCTTCACTACTCTTCTGTTACCTTGTTTATGTTCCCTTATCTTATCTTCCCTATCCATGTCTTACTTTGATGACAAGGGAAAGGAAGGGAAACAAGTGAAGAAAACACAAAACAAGGCAAGGCAATATAAGACAAGATAAGGCAATGCAATAGAAGACAAGACAAGAAAAAAAGGCAAGAAAAGTAAGGACAATACAAGGGAAGGGAAGCAAGACAAGACAAGGGAAAAGAAGGGAACCTATGCACTTTTCTGTATGTTTTATGAACCTCACAGACCACGCGGTGGCTGGTCGACCTTTACATCCCATTTTCCTTTTCCCAATCAATTAAGTTTCAGAATAAATGTGTAATTAAGAATTATTCTTGTCCCTATGTATAATTCTTTGTACATTGGAGGACACGAACTCGGATTAAGGGGAGAGAAAATTCAAAAACTCCCTGTGTCGTGTACAAATATTAATTATCAGTAACCCCTATCAGTGTCAGGTGTGTGTCCACCTTTTTTTGAAGTGGGCATTGATGAAGGGTTTTGTATGTCCAGCTTTGTTTCTCTGGACAATGGAGAGTGGTCACTTGAGTCCGTCTTTGTGTAGTGGACCCTGATGAACTGTTAGGTGTCTCCATTTTTGTTGCAGTGGACACTGGTGAAGGGTCAATTGTGTCAGTCTTTGTTGCAGTGGACACATTTGAGGGGTCACTGTGTCCATCAGTATTGCTGTGGGCTCTGATGATGGGTGAGGTGTGTCCATTTTTGATGTAGTGGACATAGGTGATGTGTCTAGTGTGTCCATCTCTGTTGAAGTGGACACTTTGGAATCGTCAGGTGTGTCCATCTTAGCTGAAATGGACACTGGTAGGGGTCAGGACTTTCCATCTTTGTGCAGTAGACACTGCTGAACAGTAAGGTGTGTCCATGTTTGTGCAGTGGACATTGGTTAAGTGTCAGGTGTGTACATCATTTTTGAAGTGGGCACTGGTGAAGGGTTTGGTATGTATATCTTTGTTTCACTGGACACTGGAGAGCAGTCACTTGAGTCTTTGTGCAGTGGACCCTGGTGAATTTTTAGGTGTCTCCATCTTTGTTGCAGTGGACACTGGTAAAGGGTCAAGTGTGTCAGTCTTTGTTGCAGTGGACACATTTGAGGGGTCATGTGTGTCCCCTGTGTTGCAGTGGACTCTGGAGATGGGTCAGGTGTGTCCTATTTTGCTGCATTGGACACTGGTGATGTGTCATGTGTTTCAATCTCTTGCAGTGGACACATATGAATAGTGAGGTGTCAATCTTAGCAGAAATGTACGCTGGTGGGGGGTCAGGTGTGTCCATTTTTGCTTGAGTGGACACTAGTAATGGGTAATGTGTGTCCATCTCTGTTGAAGTGGACACTTGTGAAAGGTCAGGTGTGTTCATCTTAGCTGAAATGGACAATGGTGAGGTGTCAGGTGTGTCCATCTTTGTGTAGTGGACACTGGTGAAGTGTCAGGTGTGTCCATCATTGTTGCAGTGGACACTGGTTAAGGTTGAGGTGTGTCCATCTTTTTTGCAGTTGACCTAGGATGTGTGTTAACTGTGTCAATCTTTCCTCCAGTGGACACTGGTGAAGTATTAGGTGTTTACATTTTGGTAAAGTGGACACTGGTGAAGGGTCAGGTGTGTCATTCTTTGTTGCAGTGGACATTGTAGAGGGGTCACTTGTCCATCTTTGTTGCAGGGAACACTGATGATGGGTCAGGTGTGTCCATTTTTGCTGCAGTGGACACTGGTGATATGTTAAGCGTGTCCATCTCTATTATAGTGGACAATTGTGAACTGTCAGGTGTGTCCATCTTGGCTGAACTGGACATGGGTGTGGCGTCAATTGTGTCCACTTTTGTGTAGTGGATACTAGTAAAGGTGTATGTGGGTCCACTTTATTGCTGTGGACTATGCTGAGTGGTTAGTTGTTTCCATCTTTTTATAGTGGATGATGGTGAGATATGTCAGTTGTATCCATTTTTTCTGTAGTGGACATTGGTGATGTGCCAAGTGTGTCCATCTCTGTTGAAGTGGATACATGTGAAGGGTCAAGTGTGTCCATCTTAGCTGAAATGGACATTAGTGAGGGGTCAGTTGTGTTCATTTTTGTACAGTGGATACTGGTAAAGGGATATGTCTGTCAATTTTATTGCCTTGGACACTGCTCAGTGGTTAGT
The DNA here is from genome assembly GCA_004024765.1 of Zapus hudsonius. NCBI lineage: Eukaryota > Metazoa > Chordata > Mammalia > Rodentia > Dipodidae > Zapus > Zapus hudsonius. The sequence continues at coordinate 58,519 of PVHP010000920.1, forward strand.
TGTGTCCATCTTTTAATAGTGGACAATGTTGATTGTTCAGTTGTGTCCATTTTTCTGTAGTGGACACTGGTGATGTGTCAAGTGTGTCTATCTCTGTTGAATTAGACATTTGAAAAGGGTCATGTGTGTCCATCTTAACTGAAATGGACACTGGTGAAGCATTTGGAGTGTCCATCTTTGTTACAGTGGACATGGCTGGAGGTCAGCTGTGTCTATCTTTTTTGCAGTGGACACTGATGAAAGTTTAGGTGTGTCCATCTTTTTTCCTATCGACAAAGGAAAGGGGTAAGGTGTGTCCATATTTGCTGCAGTGGACACTGTTGAAGGTCAGGTGTGTCAGATTTTGTTGCAGTGGACACAGTTGAAGGGTCACATGTGTACATCTTTGTTGCAGTTGACTCTGGTGATGGGATATGTGTGTCCATTTTTGCAGCGGTGGACACAGGAGGTGTGTCAAGTGTGTCCATCTCTGTTGCTGTGGACACTTGAGAACAGACAGGTGTGTCCTTCTTAGCTGATATGAACACCATTGATGGGTCAGGTGTGTCCATTTTTGCTACAGTGGACACTAGTGAAGTGTCAAGTGTATCCATTTCTTTCTTTTCTTTTCTTTTTTCTTTTTTTTTTTTTTTTTTTGGTTTTTCGAGGTAGGGTCTCACTCTAGCCCAGGCTGACCTGGAATTCACTATGTGGTCTCAGGGTGGCCTTGAACTCATGGCGATCCTCCTACCTCTGCCTCCCGAGTGCTGGGATTAGAGGCGTGAGCCACTATGCCCAGATAAGTGTATCCATTTCTGTTGCACTGGACACTTGTAAACACTCAGGCATGTCCATGTTATCTGAAATGGACACTGCTCAGGGGTCAGGTGTGTCCATCTATGTGCAGTGGAAATTGGTAAAGTATCAGGTGTGTCCATCTTTGTGCAGTTGACACTGGTGAAGTGTCATTTGTGTCCATCTTTTTTGCAGTGGACATTAGTGAAGGGTCAGGTGTGTCATTCTTTGTTACTGTGGACACTGGTGAAGTGTCAGCTGTGTCTATCTTTGTTGTAGAGGACATTGGTGAAGGGTTTGGTATGACCATCTTTGTTTCAGTGGATGCTGGTGAAGGGTATATTCTGTCAGTCTTTGTTTCAGTGGACATGTGTGAGGGGTCAGGTGTGTCTATTTTTGATGTATTGGACAATGGTGATGTGTCAAGTGTGTCCATCTCTGTTGCCATGGACCTTGTGAACAGTCAGGTGTGTCCATCTTAGCTGAAATGGACACTGGTGTGTTGTCAGTTGTGTCCATCTATGTGCAGTGGACATGGATGAAATGTCAGGTGTGTCCAAATTGGTGCAGTAGACACTTGTGTAGTGTCAGGTGTGTCCATCTTTGGTTCAGTGGACACTGGTGAGGGCTCAGGGCTGTCCATCTTTGTTGAAGTGGACACTGGTAAAGGGTTTGATACTACCATCTTTGTAACTGTGGACACTGGAGAGTGTAGAGTTGTGTCTGTCTTTGTGCAGTGGACCTTGGTAAATGGTTATTTGTGTCGAGCTTGATGCAGTGGACACTGGTGAAGGGCCCTGTGTGCCAGTCTGTGTTGCTGTAGACTTGGGTGAAGGTTAAGATGTGTCCATTTTTGCTGCACTGGACACTGGTGATGTGTGAAGTGTGTCCATCTCTGTTGCTGTGGACACTTCTGAACAGTCTGGTGTGTCCATCTTATCTAAATCGGTCACTGGTGAGGGGTCAGGTGTGCCCATCTTTGTGCAGTAGACACTGGTGAAGGGTCATGTGTGTATAGGTTTGTACAGTGCACATTGGTGAAGTGTCAGATGAGTCCATCTTTGTTTCAGTGGACACTGGTAAGGGTTCACATGTGTCCATTTTGGCTGCAGTGGACACTGGTGATGGGTCTGGTGTGTCCATCGCTGTTGAAGTGGACACTTGTGAAGGGTCAGGTGTGTTCATCTTAGCTGAAATGGACAATGGTGAGGTGTCGGCTATGTCCATCTTTGTGCAGTGAACATTGGTAAAATGTTAGGTGTGTCCATCTTTGTTGCAGTGAACCCTGGTTAAGGTTGAGGTGTGTCCATCTTTTTTGCAGTGGACACAGGAGGGTTGTAAACAGTGTCTATCTTTGCTGCATTGGACACTGGTGAAATGTTAGGTGTTTACATTTTGGTAAAGTGGACACTGGTGAAGGGTCAGGTGTGTCATTGTTGCAGTGGACACGGTAGAGGGGTCACATGTGTACATCATTGCTATAGGTGCCTCTGATGATGGGTCAGGTGTGTCCATTTTTGATGAAATGGACACTGGTGAGGGGTAGGTTGTGTCTATCTTTGTTGCAGTGGACACTGGTGTTGGGTCAAGTGTGATCATTTTTGATGTATTGAACACTGGTGATCTGTCCAGTGTGTCCATCTCTCTTGAAGTGGACACTTGTGAAAGGTCATGTGTGTCCATGTTAGCTGAAATGCACATTGGTGAGGGGTCAGTTTTGTCCATTTTTGTGCAGTGGATACTGGTAAAGGGATATGTGTGCCCATTTTATTGCAGTGGACACTGCTGAGGGTTTATTAGTGTCTATCTTTTTATAGTGGACAGTGTTGATTAGTTGTTGTGTCCATTTTTCTGCAGTGGACAATGGTGATGGGTCGTGTGTCCATCTGTATTGAAGTGGACACTTGTGAAGGGTCAAATGTGCCTATCTTAGCTGAAATGGACATTGGTGTGATCTGTTGTGTCCACCTTTGGGCAGTGGATACTGGTAAAGGGATATGTATGTCCATTTTATTGCAGTGGACACTGCTGAGTGATTATTTGTGCCCATCTTTTTATAGTGGACAATGGTGATGTCAGTTGTGTCCATTTTTTCAATAATAGAAACTGGTGATGTGTCAAGTGTGTCCTTCTCTGTTGAAGTGGAGACTTGTGAAGGGTCAAGTGTGTCCATCTTAGCTGAAATGAACATCGGTGATTGGTCAGTTGTGTCAACCTTTGTGCAGTGGATACTGGCAAAGGGATATGTGTGTCCATTTTATTGCAGTTGACACTGCCGAGTGGTTAGTTATGTCCATCTTTTTATAGTGGAAAATGGTGATTCATCAAGTGTGTCCATTTTTGCTGCAATGGACACTGTTGATGTGTCAAGTGTATCCATATCTGTTGAAGTGGACACTTGTGAAAGGTCAGTTGTATCAATCTTTGTTTTAGTGAACAATGATAAGGTTTAAGGTGTGTCCATTTTTGCTGCAGTGGACACTGGTGATGTGTCAATAGTGTCCATTTTTGATGTAGTGGACACTGGTGATGTGTCAAGAGTGTCCATCTCTGTCAAAGGGAACACACGTGAAATGTCAGCTGTGTCCATCTTTGCTGAAATGGACACTGTTGGGGTTCAGGATTTTCCATCTTTGTGCAGTGGACACTGCTGCACTGTCAGGTGTGTCCATCTTTGTGCTGTGGATACTGGTGAAGTGTCAGGTGTGTCCATGATTTTCTGAAGTGGGCACTGGTGAAGGGTTTGGTATGTCCATCTTTGTTTCACTGGACACTGGAGAGTGGTTACTTGAGTCCGTCTTTGTGCAGTGGACCCTGGTGAATTGTTAGGGGTCTCCATCTTTGTTGCAGTGGACTCTGGTGAAGGGTCAGGTGTGGCAGGCTTTGTTTCAGTGGACACGTTTGAGGGGTCACATGTGTCCATCTGTTTTTACTGTGGACTCTGTTGATGGGTCAGGTGCGTCCATTTTTGATGTAGTGGACACAGGTGATGTGTCAAGTGTGTCCATCTCTGTTGAAGTAGACACTTGGGAAGGGTCAGGTGTGTCCATCTTAGCTGAAGTGGACACTGGTGAGGTGTTAGGTGTGTACATCTTTGTTGCAGTGAACACTGGTAAAAGTTATGGTGTGTCCATCTTTTTTCTTGTAGACACTGGAAAGGGGTAAGGTGTATCCATATTTGCTACAGTGGACACTGTTGAAGGGTCAGGGGTGTCAGATTTTGTTGCAGTGTAACACAGTTGAGGGGTCATGTGTGTTCATCTTTTTTGCAGTTGATTCTGGTGATGGGATATGTGTGTCCATTTTTGCTGGGGTGGACACTGGTGGTGTGTCGTGTGTCCATCTCTGTTGCAGTAGACACTTGAGAACAGTCAGGTGTGTCGTTATCTGAAACAGAAACTGTTTAGGGTTCAGGTGTGTCCATCTATGTGCAGTGGATATGGGTGAAATATAAGATGTGTCCATCTTTGTGCAGTTGACACTAGTGAAGGGTCAGGTGTGTCTATCTTAGTTTCAGGGGAAAATGTTGAGGGGTTACGTGTGTACATCTTTGTTGCAGTAGACACTGGTGAAGTGTCAGGTGTGTCTATCTTTTTGTAGAGGATGCTGGTGAAGGGTTTGGTATGATCTTTATTTCAGTGGACTCTGGTGAAGGGTCTCTTGTGTCAGTCTTTGTAGCGGTGGACATGTGTGAGGGGTTAGGTGTGTCCATCTTATCTGAAATGAACACTGGCAAAGTGTCAGTTGTGTCCATCTCTGTTGCAGTCGACACTTGTGAACGGTCAGGTGTGTCCATCTTAGCTGAAATGGACACTTGTAAGGGATGAGTTGTGTCCGTCTATGTGCAGTGGACATGGGTGAAGTGTCAGGCGTGTCCATCTTTGTTTTAGTGGACACTGGTGAAGGGTCAAATGTGTCAGTCTTTGTTGCAGTGGACAAGTTTGAGGGGTCACATGTGTCCATCTGTGTTGCTGTGCACTCTAGAGATGGGTCAGGTGTGTCCATATTTGCTGCAGTGGACACTGGTGATTTGTCATGTGTGTCAATCTCTGTTGCAGTGGACACATATGAACGGAGAGGTGTGTCCATCTTAGCTGAAATGTACCATGGTGAGGGGTCAGGTGTGTCCATTTTTGCCTGAGTGGACACTGGTAATGGGTAAGGTGTGTCCATTTTTGTTTCTGTGGACACTTGTGATGGGTCTAGTGTGTCCATGTCTGTTGAAGTGGGCAGTTGTAAATGGTCAGGTGTAAATGGTCAGGTGTGTCCATGTTAGCTGAAATGGACACCAGTGAGGGGTCAGGTGTGATCATCTTTTTTGCAGTGGACATTGGTGTGGGTCAGGTGTGTCCATCATTGTTGCAGTGGAAGCTGCTGAAGGTTTAGTTGTGTCCATCTTTGTGCAGTGGACATTGGTGAAGGGTTAGGTGTGTCTATCTTTGTTGGTGTGCACACTGGTGAAGGTTATGGTAGAAAGGATAAATGGCCTTTTAAAAAGACACCTAAGCAATCTAAAGCAAGAGGCACAGGCCTCCTGGACAAAACTGCTTCCACTACACTTAATTCGATTAAGGAACACACTTGGACACCTAGGATTGACTCCCTTTGAAGCCTTATACGGGAGGCCTTTTCTTTCCAGGGATCTGTTACATGATCCAGAGACTACCCAACTGATACCTCAGCTTACTAATTTAGCAAAGTTTCAACAGGTCCTTTCAGAATTAAAAAGGACAAGTCCTGAACAGGATAGCACCAGGGCACTTTCTTCCTGCCCAGGAGACTTAGTTCTAATAAGGACATTCAGGGAAAGCCCCTCCCTAGAGCCAACCTGGGAGGGTCCTTATCCTGTCATTCTGTCCACTCACATGGCTGTCAAGGTTACAGGCATAGACTCTTGGATTCATCACACCAGGGTCAAAAAGTGACACACTTCCCACGGGACTCCACAGGAGCCAGATCCAGAGACCAATCGCTACACCTGTGAACCAGTGGAAGCCCTCAAGCTGCTTTTCAGATGACAGCCAACTCCAGAATGAGATAAATCCAGACCTGTCACTGACATAACTTGCTTCCTAAGTGTCTAACTATCAATGTAGCAGTCAAAGTCAATTGGCATCACAGGGCAACTAGGCTAATATTTTGGCCTCGGCTCCCATGTTACAAAGGCCACAGGGGAGAAAAGGCCATACTGGGCTGAAGAGATAGCTTAGCGGTTACAGCATTTGCCTGCAATGCAGGAGGACCAGAGTTCGATTCCCCAGTGCCCATATAAAGTCAGATGCACAAGAGGGCACATGTGTCTGGAGTTCATTTGCAGTGGCTGTAAGCCCTGGCGTGCCCATTCTCTTTCTCTCTACCTCTCTCTCTAATAAATAAATAAATAAATAAATAAAAATATTTTTTAAAAAGGGCCATACTGAGGTGTTTACACTGCTTTTCTGAGCTTCACCAGTCTTTCTGAACAAGAAGGACCAAGAAAACCAGAAACAAATCAGTGTACAACAAATACAGGAGAGTCCATTCGGGACAAATCGTTCCCCCCCCCCAGCCTCCCAACAAGGGAAAAAACCAAGGTCAGCACGTGACCAGGACTCATTCCAACTAGACACCACCAGTGCCAGAGAAACAACTGTGTTCTAGAGTCTCAAAGAATCCTCCTTGGAGAGCCATCAGTGACTTTCCAAATTACATCTTTTGACATATTTGGCTGCCTACTTGATCTTAAACACTTGGGAAAACAAGTAGAGTCAGAGACAGAATTCTTCACAAGAGGACTCAACAACTTGCTCTTCTCTTGTCACAAGGCATGGCTCACTTTCTATCCTTATTCATGGTTGTTGGTTTCATTCTGCCAGTCTATACCCAGGATGGAAACTCATTCCTTGCCTGGGCCCCAAAATATGCTCAGGATAGTAATCAGACTCTTTACTGGGTCTGTGGGCTCTTGCCCATCTCTAGCACTTCTGGATTGCTGTGGTGGGTATCTCCTTTCCAAGGAGATGACTGGAACCAATTGCAAATATATATTAACCAGGAAAGGGCAAGTTTTCCTACCCTAAACTAGGTGACAAGTTGGAATGTCTCCTATTGGCCTATCAACTCCACCAGAAATGATCCAGGACACAGAAAAAACTTCTCCAAAGAGGAGACTGACAGAGCTATAAAGAGGTATGTTGGTCCCCTTTCTGACAATTCTACAGCCATCATAAGAGAAAATAATCATCGCTACCAGGATGGTTATTTCCAAATTTGGGACGCTTACATGTGGATGACTCCAACCAAGGGGCGTTTTAAGCCAAAAAGCCCCCTTATGCTGGGAACAGCTGCAGCATTCATGCTCACAAGTCCCTAGCAATGTCCATTATTTGGGATGGATTCCCACAGACTTGTGCCAAAATGTCATAACTTTGCAACCATCAGAATGGTTTGCCACAGAATGGGACCTGAGACCAAATGTATGCTGGGCTGCTCCTAATGGCACCCAATGGTTTTGTGGTACCAATCTCCGGCCCTGGCTACTCCCAGGATGGATTGGGGGATGTACTTTAGGATTCCCCTGGATGCAGGGATGTCAGGTAAAAACATTGCAACAACCAGCTAACCTGCCTGTTTTTAAACACAGGTGGACTAGAAGTGTCTTCCAATGGTATGATCACTTAGTCTTTATTCCATCCATTGGACTAGAAGATGTAATATGGCACATAGAAACTCTTACCAAATACACACAAAAAGCTCTAAATGACACTGCTGAGGGAATATCCCTTCTTAATTCTGAAGTTCAGATGATGAGAAAGGCAATCATACAGAATCGCATGGCTCTGGATATCCTCGCTGCTGCCCAAGGTGGCACATGTGTTATTATTAAGATTGAATGCTGTGTATACATACCCAATAACTCTGCTAATATCTTTTCTGCTTTACAAGATTTGCATAAACAGATTCAGACCATGTCAGATGCTACAGTGCCATTTGGAGAACAGTTCTGGGAGTGGATCTCAAGTTTCTCATGGTGGATGAAAATTATACCCATCATAATCTTTATAATTATCCTACTAGTTTTTGGACCGTGTTTACTGACCTGCTGCTTTAACTTTATTTCTGCTTGTTTACAGGCTGTCCACGGCCAGATGATTGTGCAACAATCCAACTCCATCTACACTGGACCGTTGGAGCACCCTGTCAGAATGGAACACTCTCCACTTCTGGATGGATCGCTCCCACTTCCTACCTCACGATGCTAAATAATGTTTTGATGTGACTGACAGGTCCCTGTCTTCGAAGCCAAGAGAATAGGGAACCCCCTCTCTGGGGGATACCCCGACTGCCTTGACTTCATGCCCATCTTCAGCAGGAAAAAGCCACAACAGACTTCCAGTGCCCCAATTCCCCAACAGCAGTTGGGTGTCTCATGAGAGGGGGGAAATAAAGGAAGTAGGAGGGAGACCCCCCCCACAGGTGGAGAGGGCTGGCTTCAGAAAGGACGTCACATCATGCTATCCAGGTCACAGCTGACGACTCCCCCAGCAAAAAAATCTTTAAAAGTCCGAATTTAAGCTTGGGAGGGGCTTTTTGCCATTCTTCTGACCCGGAAGTGCTTGGGACCCGTGAGTTATAACTTCTCCCCCCTCCCTGATCTTTTGAGGGGGGAGAAGAGGAAGGAAACTTTCTTTAATGTGTGTTACTTGTTTTTTTTCCCCACTTTTCTGGGTGATTTACGCACTTTGTGAATTCTTTATGACCTCACAAATGACATCCCACTTTTTTCTTTTCCCAATTAATTTTTCAGAATAAATGTGTGTAATTAAGAATTATTCTTGTCCCTGTGTATAATTCATTTTACATCAGAGGACATGAACTTGGATAAGGGGGGAGGGAATTCAAAAACTCTCTCTCTGTGTTGCATACGAATATTAATTATCAGTAACCATATCACCATTCCTGATATAATCTTTCTGATACATAGTTATCTGTTTCATACATCATATTGTTTTTCTTTCTGTTGTTTTTGTGCCTCATCCTGATCTTTCTTGTTGACTCATCTGTTTTGAATGGCATTATTTTTGCCATGTTATAGTTGTGGGCCAAGGCATATACTTGACATGCAAGTGACTTAGAAGATGTTGCCTATGAAAGTTCTATACTGTATTAGCCCTATGGTATAATTCTAATCCAGATTAAATTTGCACTGTTTTTTTTCACACTTTGTACAGGATATAATTTTCCAGTAATAAAAGTTAGGGCTACTTTTACTCAGTTTTACCAAATCAGCTCAGTTATTCATGTCTTCCAGTATTTTCCCTCTGCATGTCTTCTTCTTGTCTATTTCTTGCAAAAATGGTATGTGTGCATTGCTTGCTAAGAAGAGAAAAATATTCCCATGCCATGTTGCCAAACCCTCTTCTAGTATTCTTCCTGAGGGTGGGAGAATATTCCCAGGTTTTCTTCTTTCATTTATGTGGAGTTGTAGGCATTTTATGGAAGTTTTAAAGATACATTGTTAATCTCCATTAGGGGAGGTGGTAGAGCTGTTTTTATTTCATCAGCATAAATTAGATACCATTTTCTTCCAGCCATCCATTCTTTTTGACAAGATTCCCTGTTGCTGCATGTGCAATATTTGTGCTAGTTCTTTTTTCTGTGGTAATAGAGGACTTACATGAATTTTTTAAAAGATAGGAACAAAGTCACTCTTTACCTTGCTTTAATGACTTATACTTCCTGGAATTAATGGTCCCCTACCAGAGTATGAGTTTTGATAAAGACTGATAGGAGAACAGGGGATCATTTTATAAAGCATGGATTACAAAACTGACCAAGAATATATGCAATGAAGCTGAGAAAGATGCTTCATGCCTATACCAGAACTCAGGAGACTAAGGCAAGATGATTATTGCAATTTATGAAGCCTGCTTTGGCTACATAAGAGTTTTAGGACAACCTGGGTTACAGTCAGTCCCTCAAAAAGAAAAGAAGAAACTTGAAGCTAACAAGTATATTTATTCATCATCCTGTAGTTCATATTGCCAAATTTATTATGACATATGCATTCTTGGATAACTACACATAGAAGAGTCAGTTGTTTTGTACTGCTGATTTTATAGTCACATGTGATTTTGACATTTTATATTGGTAAGTGGCATTTTGCTAAGGCAAGCTTCTTTAGGGGTGTGTTGGGGGTGTGTTCATGCTTGCACACATAAGGCGTTGGTCTCTCTCCTTAGCACTGTAACATGCACACACATAAATTTGACTCCAGTATATGTGAACATCAGTTATCACAGAAAGCACTCGTGAGACTGATGCAGTAGGAATGCCATAAGTTCAAGGTATTTTGGGCTGTATAGTGAATTCCAGGCTAGCCAGAACTAAACATCAAGAACTTGTCTCAAAACAAAACAAATCAATTCAAAACAAAACAAAACACACAAAAAGAAAAACAGCCATCCACTAACAAATCATACCATAGGTAAATAAATTGTAGTATATTCATACAATTACCTACCTTAAAAGATGTTACATTTTTCTTTGATCTGTTATATTGAATTATTTTAATAATTTGCTAATGTTGCCAGCCTCTGCATTTCTAGAGGTCAGGGTGAGCTGGTATTATTGTTTTGAGAATAAAGATACTTAACTTATTCTTTTCATACAGCTCTGTTACACCTAAGGTTATTATTTTTTGCATGTGTTTTATGATAATTTCTCACATTATGGTGACTGTGAACTTGTGAAATTTAGCTTAAGTCAGTAAATTAAGATTCCAAATTTCTCTTTTGAGACAGAGAAAGAAAATCTAACTGGATTCTATTGCACAGTCCAATATCAATCTATTAAAGCTCCAAAGATATTTTTTGCCAATTGATTTAATAAAAATGGCCTGGAAACTCCTATAGCTGAATAATGATGTTAAATACTATAATAAATGAACAAAATGGCCTAGAAGTAGGCCTAACTTTTACTCTGACTTTTCCTTTATTGTTTTTGTAGCCAAAGTTGTAAGAGTCTTGATATGATAAAAAAAACAGTTTCACAATATATTATCTTTTATCTAAATATTTTCTTTTACGAGTCATTCATCTCTGAGAATGGCATGGTAACAGTCTCTGGGTGAGGTAATTCATAAACCAAAGGACTATATACCCAAGAGACTAAGAGTGTGTTAGTCCACTCATTTGATTAATTGGGTACTGAGATACTACTGTGTATTGATAAACTTGTGTTCCAGAAATAATTCTTGAAATAATTAAATGACCAAGAATAGGGTATTTTGGATATAATAAGCAAATTCTTTTAAACTATGTCAAGAAAGTTTTTTTTTTCTGGTGTTGATGTTTTTACTTTTTAAAAATAGGGATATATATGTCAATAGGAAAGGTATCTGTCAGTGTCACCCAGAATCAACCAGCTTAGGTTAAGTAAAATCTAGCAAAGGGGATACTGTTTAGAAACCAAGTTTAAGAAACTGTTGAGCCCACAACCAAATCTGCTCTGTGATTCTGGGTTTCATATATATATTATGACATTCCATGTCCCTTTCCCCCTTCTCCCCTTCTCTCTCTCTCCCTCTCTCTCTCTATCCCCCCTCCTTCCTCCTGGTGCTGACTCTGGAGTGATCAGCATCCTCACAGGGTGTGGCCTGGGACTTCCCTTATGTAAATCACTGGGTCAGGAAACAACCCTGTCTCTTAATCCCAGTCTCCTCACTTGTATCTATTTTATGGTCCATGTGTGGATTCCCACTCTAGAGCTGCTTCCCTCTCTAAGCCTCAGGTTCCATGTGGTCCACAGCTTCACTCTAATCCTTTTCTGGAAAACTTTCTTTTAGCCTCCCCCACAAGTGTTCCAGGACTTTAATTCAGCTTTTCTCTAAAATTTCATTCTCTTGTGTATGTCTTCCACATAAAAACATGTTCTTGCCTTCCTTCTCAGATCCCAATTCCCCTTAAACTCCACAATTTGTAATTTCTCTCCAAATAAACTCAATAATTCATAATTGGTCCTTCTTGTGTCTGTCTTTATTAATCTTCATTAAAGATTAGAAAAAAAACAAAACTTGGAGTTCATAAATCTGGGAGACACCCCGAACCCTCAAATTCCTACATCAATATTAAAATAAATATTAAATATCAAATTAGAGAACTTGAATAGCTTGTAAATACTACAGAAGGCAAAATGAATTTGAAATTGATGATTCCATCCAGAGGACTAATGGGATGTCTGGGAATCTTTGATGTACCAAGTCCTATGCTTAGCATTTTACAATTGCCACTTAATCCAACCCTCTTGCAAAATAGTATTGCAGCCATCATTTTAGGGCTGAGAAAAGAGAAGCTTCAAGAGGGTGGTAGCTTGCTATGGGCTTCCCCATTAATAAAAAGCAAGGGCTCATAAGCCAATTGTTTCAGGCTCCACCTTGTATAGTTGTGATTTTAGAGACGTTTGGGTATGGCTATCTTGGTAACAAGGAATCAGGATCTTATTGTCAATCTAGTGATCATTCACTTGAGGAATACTGAGCAAATAATGGCAGAAGCACACTGTCATGATTTGATCCAGGTCTCCCCCACAAACAAATGAATGTGTTTTGGGTGATCGATCCTCAGCTGATGGCAGTTTGGGTTTTACAACCGTTGGAGCTGTGTTGTTGGGGGTGGGTTTATGGGGGTAATAAGCCAGCTTCCCCTTGCCAGTGTTTGGCACACTTTCCTGCCATTTGTTTGCAGGGCTGTGGCGGAGGTGATGTCCACCCTCTGCTCATGCCATCGTTTTCCCTGCCATGATGGAGTCTCTCCTCCAGTCCATAAGCCAAATAAACCCATTCCTCTACAAGCTGCTTTTGCTTGGGTTCTTTCAGCGCAGCAACTAGAATGCTGACTACAACACACACCTAGCCACGATTAGTATAGAAGAAACACCAAAATACATACATACATACATACATACATACATACATACATACATACATGGGGAAAACGTGCTATAGGTTAAGGGCTCAACCAATTTAGCTAGCAGGAAGCATTTGAGCAAAGGGTAGCGCATGCCCTAGGAGGTGCATTAATCCCCCTAGGGCGTCCAAGGCACTGTTGGCTATACCGAGCTACAGTGTTCAACGACAGGTGTGATGACATACATCGGCGAGGTCGCAGCTACACTGCACATAATAAATCCAGGTGGGAAGGACGTGGGGTCCAGGGAGAATATTACCACCAAAGTCCTTCCGTCCTATAGCATTTCATCCAGGCACACCGTCATTGGGGCAGATGGCATCTCCCACCCCGCCCCCTCCAGCGCTGGTGCAGCCGAGGCTTCGAGGTAATGCGCACAGGGGTGCCTGGCGCAGAGCTGCCTGGGCCAATCAGGACGCGCGCTGCTTCTGGGGGGCGGGAGGGCCGGCCGTTCTGGTTGGCGGGGTCCCGTGAGGCTGGGCCGTGGGCGCGGGGCCGGGTCCCGGGCGGGCCGTGCGGGGGCGGCGGCGCCTCACCGGGCCCGGGGCGGTAATGCGGCCGGGCGGGCGGCGGGCGGCGGCTGGAAGCGGAGCCGGAGCGCGCTCGCCTGGGGCCGGGACTCCGCCCTGGCCTGCGCTCGGTGCCCGCGGCGGCCGCCGAGCGCAGGGGCTCCGCGCGGGCGAGCGTCCCGGTCCTCGGCCTCGGGGGTCCCGGCGGGTCCCTGCGCCCGGGCGCCCACGCTGAGCGCCGCGCGGGCCCGCGATCCCGCGGCGCGGGCCCCAGGGTCGTCCTTCCGGACGCCGCGGGCGGGCCTCCCCGCAGGGCGCACCTGCGGCGCTCCTCTGGCTCTGCCCGCGGCCCCCTTGCGTGTCTCCTGGTCCCTGGCCCTGGGCCTCCAGCGTCCTTCCCCCATCCTCTCAAGGCTGACTCCATTCCCTCCGCTGCCCCTTCCCTTTCCCCTGGGGCCTCTTCCCCACACATCCACATTCCTGGATCCCGCTGCATTCTCCGCACATCCATGGAAGTTTAGGGCCTGGACAGTGGCCCCGAGTCTGGCCTAAGAGCGCAGCCCGAGCTGCTGGCTGTGGAAGAGGAAGATGTCTGTACTCAGAAGGATGATGAGGGTCTCCAATCGCTCTCTCCTCGCCTTCATCTTCTTCTTTTCCCTCTCCACTTCTTGCCTCTACTTCATATATGTGGCTCCAGGCATAGGTAAGCTGGGGACACACCCTACCCTCACCTCCCAGGGTCTGAAGGAAGGCAACTGAGATGTTCAAGAGGCTTACTCCTGGGATTTGTAACTGAGTAAACTGGGGTCCTCAGCATTTGATTTAAACATTTATTTCAAATGTGTCAAAATGCTTCGGGGCATGGCTTGGTGTGAGTTTTGTTAATGTGTATTTAAATGACTTAAAAGTTTGCATTTAGTGGATGTAGCAAAATGAAGTACGTGGCTTGGGGACCTCTAGGAGTTTTCTTGAGTATGTATGTCAACTATCCATTAGATATCAGATCTTTAAGCTAAAGCTCAGTGCTTAATCATAGGTTTTTTCAGACACCCTGAGATAGAATAACTAAACTTGGAATGGAGAAACCGGCAGCAGGGACTGTGATGGAGGTCAAGAGTGGATGCTTTCTAGTGTTCTGGGTCACATGTTTAGAATGAGGTCAGTAGCATTTGTGCCATACGTTAGCATTTTTAGGGCTGAGTTCTCTTGTAGAAACAGTGTTTTCTTAGTCAGTCTACTTGAATCTATGATAAAATACTGATATGATAATTATAAAAGGCAATTTGTTGTTTAAAATTTTTGCTTTTCTGCTAACAGTATGGTTGACCTTTGGACGCAAGTATACTTGTGTTTGATCCGTTTGAGTTGGCTTTCATAATAATACCCAAATTCCTCATTCCTCTTTTTATTGACAAGCAGCTAACGTGGCCTTGTTCTAATGAATGAAAAATCCTATCAATTCACATGGATATTAAAATACATCCTACTTCCTAAACTCTTTGGTTTACATGGTGATTGTATATTTAATGCTAAAGGGCTCATATATTATTTTCAGTGGTCTTATTTAAGTCAGTTCCTTTCTCCCCCTGACTTAGCTAAAAAGGTCATTCCTCTTATAGTGTGAAAGAAAACACCTGCAGAATTTGGGGGTGGAATTTTTAACTCCTGCGATTGTTGTGAATTGGGGTGGGGGGAGGAACCTATTGAGCTGCTGAAGCCCACATAGAAGCTTTAGGATAAAGTTTGAAGAACTGTGAATATTTAAGCATTATTTTACTTTAATGTGGGTTTTTCTTTAGGCAAAAGCACTCCGATGATTACTTCCAGTTTTTGCCTGAGCAAAATTTTCTTATGGCTTAGATACATGTTGTGTAGACATACTTTTTATTGACCTCAAGTTACATGTTTCAAATCTCTTTATTTAATAAAGTAGATATCAATTATATTTCACTGTCTTTGTTTGTAGATTTTATTTTACCTAGGACATTCAGCAAAGTCTTCCTAAACAACAACAAAATTTCTTGCTTGGCATTTTAGAGCTTAACTCCTCATTCTATCACTATTTTTTACTTTACCATTGTAATGCCTTGAAAGTTGTACATTTTGGAAGGGAATGTTATTTTACCAGACATTTCACTTTGAGAGACTCAGAAAATTTTTTTTAGACTGTGAAATTTTTCCTATTTTCTTTGAGTGTGTTTTTTGGTGGTGCTGGGGTGGTACCCAGGGCCTTCTGCAAGACAAGCACTTGATTACTGAGCTAAATTCCTAGTCCCCTGTCTTCCTATATTCCAAGTAACATGTTAAAAAATTAATCAGAATTTCTGCCTTTTAGTGATTTCATATGTTATGTGAAGATTCTTAAAATATAGTTTACAAATTCTGGTATTTTTTTTTCTTATTTGAGTATATTTTTGCCACTGACCAACCAGTGATAAGGTCATAAAAAATTTGGCAGTTAGATGGACATACTTTAAATTATTCTGCTTTTTGAGCCGTATAACAACAACAAAATACAACAGCATTGAAGCCAATAAGAAAAGTAACTAAACACAAAATGCTGTGAACTTATTAAATTGAAATTTTTTTCAAAATCATGTCACATTTAGGAAAATAAAAGCTGCCTTACTTAACTTTGAGGTAGTTTTCTGAAATTCTGAAATTCAGAATTTGGCTTGAAAGTTGAAATTATCATCTGCAGCAAAGGCTGTGAGGTTTTTTTGTTTTGTTTTGTTTTGTTTGAATGTCAGATCAAGGTCTTTGTATTTGAGAAAATGTAGGTCAGAGTGATAGTTTGATTTAGTTTTCCCCCAAAAAAGAATGTGTTCTGAATACTCAATCCCTAGCTGATAGCAGTTTGGGTATTAAAATCTTGTTGGAGGTGTGTTGCTGGGGGCAGTCTTATTGTGGTTGTAGCCAACTTCCCCTTGCCAATTTTTGGCACACTTTCCTGTTGCTGTTGTTCCCCTGATGTTGGCCAGGAGGTGATGTCCATCCTCTGTTCATGCCATCTTTATCCCTGCAATGATGCAGCCCCATGATTCTGTAAGCCAAAATAAACCCATTCATCCACAAGCAGCTTTTGGTTGTGTTCTTTCTTGCAGCAAGGAGAAATTTGACTACAACAGATTTGGTTCCAGAGAGTAGGATTGGTCTTTGCTGCTTGAACCCAAATTTTGTGGCTTTTGGCCTTTTGGAAGTGATTTGCAGGTGGAATATGGAAAGGTTTGAAATCTCGTCCTAAGAGATGCCTTGCAGTGCTGTAAGTACAGCTTGATGGACCATTCTGCTCAGAGTTGGAAAGATCTGAATGCAATAAAGACTATGAACTGTGAGGTTTGGCTTATGAGGATGAGAAACAACATTGTCAGGACTGTGCCAGAAGCAGTTTGTGTGAGAGACTTGCTACATTTTGCCTGCCTGTGTCCTGAGAACTTGTACAGTGTTGCTTTGTGTAGAAATGGACTCGTGTGTACAGATGGAGATGGCACAGAAAGAAATGAAATCTCGGTTGAAACTGCTGCCTGTTCAACTGTAATTATTTGAGAGATTACAAGCATTGAGACTGGGCCAGGTGGTCTGCATTGGGACAGCAGGAAGAATGCAGACTCTCTTGAAGTGTGGCGGGGGCTGAATGCTGAAGGAGGTTTCCTGCTCTTCAAAGTTGGCTTTGTTTCCCCCTGTCTGTTAAGACAGATTGGTAGCCCACCTGGTACTATGGAGTATAACAAATGCAGGGAGAGAGGGTCATCAGATATGTAACACAGTTTTTTTTTTTTTTTGTTTTTTTTTTAAAGGGCCATGAGCAGTGTAAAGCAGGTGTGTTGGATTGCCTGCATGGAGGCCTGATAGAGCCATGAGGATGAACTGTGGGTTGCAGTAGAGACCCAATTAAATGCCAGGACTGTGGGCTGGCTGCCAAGCACCGAATAAAGTTTTCCTGGACTGAGAGTAGCTGAGATGGAGGGGAATTGGAACTCCAAAGACCATTCACTGGTTATTATGGGACTTGGCATTATGGAGTTTGATGTTGCCCTATTTGTTTTAAATCTTGTATTGGTTCAATCTGTTTTTGCCCTGCCCAATGCTATCTTTGCAGTTGTGAGTGTTATGTGCCATTATGGGTTTGTCTTTTTGGTATTATGGCTCAATTGAAAAATGTTTGAGTATCATAAGGATAAAGAGAAATTGTGCCAAATTGACCTAACTTTTTATCTAATAATAGAAAACATATACTCTAGTATCAGAAGAATTAGACATTTCTTTGTAATACCTCTGTGCATATAATTTTTTTTTTTTTGGTTTTTCGAGATAGGCTCACGCTCTAGTCCAGGCTGACCTGGAATTCACTATGTAGTCTCAGGGTGGCCTTGAACTCATGGTGATCCTCCTACCTCTGCCTCCCGAGTGCTGGGATTAAAGGCGTGTGCCACTCTGTGCATATAATTTTAAGAAAACTGACAAACCATATTTTTAATACTTATCAGCACATTCTTATAGATTTTATAATCTATGGATATGAGATATCTCCTGTTAATAATTTTGATGCACATTTTAAAGAGTATAGGCAAAACATAATGATCCCTGAGATAAGTTATAATTAACATATTTACCATAACTGAAAATGATTTTTTGTTACCTTTAGAACCTTTGAATGTATCTGGCAAATCACCTTTGGTAGAATTTCCAAAACTGATCCAGTTTGGCTGAAAAAAAAAAACAACAACATTATCTGTAGCATAGTAGAAGTAACAGGACAGTTTTACAACCAGAAAAGTACCCTTGAATAACCCAGAATGGGGAATTTTTTTATTAATTCAGTAAACATATATATCATCCTCCTGCCTCAGCTCTGTAAAATCTGACTAGAAATTGTCTTAAGGAATGCTTTTGTTAAGCAGATGTCTTGTGCAGAGAAATCCACATGGTGGCGCTATTTGTATTTAAATCCACATTAAGTCCATGTTAGAACCCAGATCTCCACCCTGCTAGAGTTTCCTAGCAGCCATGTGACCTTGATTTCAGCTGGGTAGAGCCTGAGAAAAAAAACCCAGGGTACTGGGTGCCATACAGCCTATGCTAGCTCATGAAGTTCTGATCCATAGCACTGGCGGTGGCTTGTGTCCCAGGGCAGCTTAGCCTGCAGCTCCCTGACTTATTCTTGCCAGTGAATGCAGAGCATAGTGCAGGGATATCTAAGGTCACTCCGTGGAGCTCCCTTGCCGGCAGTGGGACATTTTTGCCCTGCTGTCCTTCCCTCGGGCCACCTGGGGCCGCCCACGTTGTCCCATGTTGGCGGTTACCTGCTGAGCCCACCAAAGGGGCATGCATTTTCAGGACTGAGGATTTTGCAGTGGTGGCATTCCACAGCCTTTGCCCCAGGGCCAAAAGAACAGTCTTGTTTTATCCATCGAAAGGATCAGAAAGGAAGGATTTTCATTCTCTCAAAGTTTAAAAATGGAATAAATGTGGGAATCAAAAATGACTCATATCTCAGTATGGGACCTTCATTAAATGTAGTGGGAACTGGGCACAGTGTGTATACACCTGGGGCTTCACTGCTGTACTTCCCCCAGAATGCCACATTGGACAGTTTCAACAGAGAGCATTTTCTTTTTTTTAATTTCTTTTTTTTTATTATCCACAATGAGATAAATTTCATGAACAAATAATGAGTTGTTACCCCCATTTCCCCAATGCTCCTCTTCCCTATCCCCAATCAGAGAGCATTTTCTTATCACACACATTTATTCTAGATTAGAGTCAGTTCAGAGGATTTGGGAAGGAGATAGGGGAAACAGCCCAACCACCATGTCCAGCCACCAGTGTGGAGAGAACACGTGGGAGAGGCTTTAACAAAATCTATGCTGTTCAGCTAAACAAGCAGGAAAACGTAAGATCATGAGAAGGAAAAGTTCATGTGGAAGAGAAATCCGGCCCTTTACCACAGCCATTAGGCTGTGGTGTGGGGTTAGGGAGACCTTACTGGTCCCTAGAGAGTCAGAGGTCCTTCTTCTAAAACAACATGTAAAAGAAGAATAGAATTATCTGTTCAGTGAGTATTGCCTACCCCAGATGAGCAAGGAGACAGGTGGTTGGTTCATACCTGACAGTTTTAGGGCCTAGGTTTGAGCTCTAGCTAGACACCTCCCACTCAAGGGGAGGATGTCTATGGAACTTGCCTGAAACTATCACAACCAGTACCCATGTAAAAAAAAAAAAGCTGAACATGGCTGCACCTGACCAGTGCTGGGGAAATGAGACAGGAACATCCCCAATGCTTGCTGGCTGGGGACCTATTTTTGAAGCACCTAGCACAGGGAAGTTAACCTTATAATGCACGTTGATTGTTAATTTGGCTTACTTTTATGCTCCTGTTAGGTAATTAATGCTTCAGGAGAAATGGACAAAATAGATATTGCTTTTTAGATTGGTCAAACAAATCAAATCTTTTCAGAATTCATTGAGAGATCAGTTCTATTTTGGTTATTGTGATATGTGTTGAGCTTGCTGTAAATAAGGAATCCTTACCTTTATGGACTTTCTGATTTTAGGGAATTAATACAGAAATAAGTAAACTGAATTTTATACTACAGGATTACATTTATTTAATTTTAGTAGGAAATCCTTTAAGCGCATTGTGATTTTGATTTGTTTATTCTTGTTCCATTTGATAGAGGAATAGTAACACTTAAATTTTATTTATTTCTTTAGGATTGTAAATAGTGAACTTCTATTGCCTTTTACCATTGAGCATGATAATTTGAGTTAGTCTGTGCTTTTCAGACACCCCTTTATAATTCTGAATATTATTAAGTAAGGAAAGTTTGCTTCAGGGATGCACACCTGTAATCCCAGAAGCCCCAGAAGTGGGGGAGAATCAGAAGTCAGGGAGTTTGAGGCCAACCTAAGTGACATGAAACCCTATCAAAGAAGAAAATAAGAAAAAAAATAAAAAGCTCATTGTGTTCTGACATTCTCCTCATTTTCTTTTATAGCCAACACATATCTCTTTATGGTACAAGCTCGAGGTTTGATGTTGAGAGAAAATGTGAAAACGATTGGACATATGATCAGGCTGTACACAAATAAAAACACAACGGTTAACGGGACAGGTAAGACTGTGTACTCCCTTGTTCTGCTTTGCTTCTTACCCTGGCGTCACAGAGCAACAAGTTAAACCTTTGAAATTCTAGTTTTATCTCCAAGTAACTCCATGTTAAAGCCAGAGGCATCTGTTTGCTACTAAATGTACTAGTAGATGTTTTTATGTTAACCAGGGCTGTCATGCATTGTCTGATATAACTTTTAGTAATTTTGTGACCTGTTTAAGGGGGCTAAAGAGACATTTTTTATATTATAAATCAGTTACTACTCTTTCCATTTTAAAATGTTAATCTAGAAGTAGCAATTAGAAATATTGTTAGTTATTATTAATTATTATTACTAGTGCCTATTAGAATCACAAAAGTGAAGTTTTAATAGATCAAAGTGAAGTGGTGTGAATGAATTTATTTGACTGCTCTTAAGAATGCTGATGCCTCTCTATGGCAGTTTTCCTACAGTTTCCTTGGAAGTATTGCGGGCATCACTATGAAAGGGTCTGTGGAATTGTCAGCTGATATACCCTTTAGATCCTCAATTGAAGCAGTTAAATATTTAAACTGTGCAAGCATTTCTTTGTGTCACTGTAAACCTACACTCACAACCCTCTTTCTTTGTTGCTAACCTTTCCATTAGAAGTCTGTATCTTCTAGCCATAGTGTGTTTCTTAAATTTGTGTTAACGTTTATAGTGGTTTTGACCTGAATATTGCAGTTGGGTCACATCTTTTACAGAATCCATTTCAGTTACTTTACCAATACTTTTTTAGGATGCACAAATCAAAACATTCTTATTTTCCTTCAACCTTTAATCCCCAACTTCTTTTTTTAATATATGTGAGGAGAGTATATGTGTATATGCCTGCCTATGTGCATGTTAATATATGTGTGTGTTCACATGCATGTGTGTGAAAGCCAGAGAACAACCTTGGGCATTATCCTACGGACTGCTGTCCACCTTTTTTTGAGACAAGGTCACTCATTAGCTTAGAACTCATTAATTAGGCTAGACTGGTTGGCTGGTCAATGAGCCCTATGGATCCACCAGTCTCTGACTTCCTAGAGCTTGGATTTGAAGCACATGCCACGTCGTAGCCATTTTATGTGGCTTTGAGGTATTGAGCTCAGTGTTCATGCTTGCAAGACTAAGCATCTCCATCTCCCCTGCCCTTGGAGTTCACACATTTTAAAAGCTTCTTTAGGACCATGCTGGTTGAAGAAGGTGATGGTAAAAATATTCAATAGATGTTAACTCAATTAAAAGGAAGTATGAAGTGTCTCTAGGTTACTCTTTTTGCATACATGAATATTAAGAATTTTGTATATCTTTTTTCCTTGGGATATAAATAAGTTATAAGTTGAGGGATTGAGCTTGGCTAGCAAAAATGATTACTTGAGCATTACATGTTCCTCAAAGAACACCAAAAAAAAAAAAAATGAAAATCCTTCCCTCTCCTCCACAGGCAATAGTTTATTTAAACTATGAGACAACCAATCCATACTTTGATGAAGGTTTGCTTGATTTCTTGACTGATGGAAAAGTATTCTCAGAAGCCGTTAGAAATTGGCTTCAACTCTGAAAATACAGAAAAATGGCGTAAACACCAAAGCCTATCTGTCCTCCCATAAAAGTTTGGAAGCTGGTTATTTGCGGCTATGTAGAGGCTACCTAATGTAAGCTACCACATGATTTCTTGATCTGCTCTACCATGTTGCTTTGTTAACTTGTGTCCAGGCTAATAGTCAGCCACCCTTGTATGTCTCATAGATTTCATAGGAAGAAAGGAAGGAAAAGGAAAGTAGAACAAATGGCATCCCTTTTAAATTTTATTTATATAAATTTATTTTGGGGGGCTTGGGAGATTACTCCCGTGATTAAAGGCATTTGCTTGCAAAGTCTGCAGGCCTGGCTTCAATTCTCTAGTAACCGCTTAAAGCCAGATGCACAATGTGGTGCCAGTGTCTGGAAGTTGTTGCAATCATGAGAGGTCCTGGTTTGCCCATTTTCCTGTTCTTTTTCTCTCTCCCTCTTCCCCGCTCTTTTTTTTTCTCAAATAAATTAATAAAAATGCTTTAAAATAGTTTATTTTTTGGCCTGTATGTATATGTGTATGTATATGTTCATGCTTATGTGTGTAAGAACACATATGTGACAGGCCACATATTTGGAGGTCAGAGGACACCTTGTGCATGTTGGTACTCACCCTCCACCTTGTTTGAGGCAGGGTGTCTTGTTCTTCATGTTCACTGCTGAGTTCACCAAGCTAACTGGTGAACTTTGGGGAAAATTCCTCTGTCTCTACTTTCTACTACAGCTTCCAGCCTTTATGTGGGAGGTCTGGGGATCTGAATTTTTGTATACTCAGGCTTAAGAAGCAAATGTTTTGCCCACTGAGCCATCTTTTCAGCCCTGGCTTGCTCTTTAAATAGAATCTTTATAGAACTCCCACACACCATTTCTTCACCATCTTACTAGCCAGAGCTTAGTCACATGCCAGTCTATGTGCTGAGCTTCTGGTGCTCTAGATAAAGTTGGGGTCTGCCATTTAGGCAACATTTATTGAGCACTTAATGTAGTTCATATGTTAAACAAAGTTCAGGAGACAGTGTTGCAGTTGTCCTTTATATGAGAATCCCTTCAGGCTTCTGGGAGAGACAGAGTCCTATCTATAATGCATATAACTATTTCTGCACAGATATACAGATGTCTTATGCTAAACAAGAGGCCAATAAAGTACACAAGGACCTTCATGATCCTTAGAGGAGAATTATTAATGCATAGTAGCTTGTTTGTAATTGAACAGTAAAAGCTACATAGGTTGTGGTAGTAATGAACTCGTTTGATTTCAAAAAAGAGACTTTAAACACTGTCTGACAATATGCACCAAGTGTAAATAGCTATACAGTATTTTTGTTCAGAAATTATGTGCTCTCATAATCAAGTGATACCTTTAAACCTTTAAAATTAAGAAATCAAGCTGTATTTATTAAATAATTTCTGTAGCATATGTTACATAATGTAGAGTGAGTAAGGTTGTGAGAAAGAACCAGCATCTTTCTTTATTTCGTGGATGCATTAAGTAAGACCATTGAGGATGGTCCACATGATACAAGTTTGTGATAATCAGACCAAACCTCTCATGGAGTTTCCATTACCCTGTTTAACGTTCCCTTTTATAGGAGAAATAAATAAAGCTATTAAGAGGCATCCTTTTCTTATTTTTTTCCAGATAAGATTGGAGTTGGGGATATACCCAGCATTTTTATTTGGTGTTTTCCCTTTCTTTGGCCGTTTATCTGGAGGGGAAAAATGCAGACAGGGCCCAGAATGCATTTTGATTGTATCCATTCATTAGATGAAATAGTGTCTGTTTTTCATGGCAGTGTGGTGGATCCAAATACATCTGTCATACATAAGCTTTGGCAAGTGTTCTGGGCCTTGGAAGCAGTGGTTTGCCTGATGGAGGTAGCTCACCTAACCACTTCTGTAGGAATAATGATTCTGTGGGTTTATTACAGTGTAGTCTTCAAAAGCTTAAGTCATTGCTGGCTGTATTATCAGCCATGAAGTATTTATTTGTAGTATATTCCTGCTCTACTTTGGGTATTTTGTTGATGCTGGAAATCAAAGACAATTTGATTTCAATTAAAAAAAAAAGTGGCTTAGTGTAGGCAGATTTGATATGCATAAAACACCAGGATAATGAAATACTGCTAGTTAAGGGACTGGATGGAGACATTTTTGTAAGTCTTGTAGTAACTTGAGGCCTTTAATGTATAATGACGAAAAGTAACACTTTATAGTCAAAAGTCATATCTTTCACATATTTTAAGTATTTTTTTGATTCTTCAAAACTCATGAGTATGTTTTTCATGGGATTCTGTCATTTTAGTCCTAAGATAAATGCAGAATTCTACTGTGGTCTTAATGTTGATCTCTGACTCTCCACTGGGAAGCACTGTTAAGCTTGCTTTGTAAAAAATGTCTTGAAAGCTTGAAATTTCAGAGTTGGATGTAGGTCTGTAGAATCATAGCAAGTGAATAAGAGGAGAAGCTAAGATATCAATGATGAAAGTTAATACACCTTGAAAATGTATTTAAGAAAATACAGTGATTTAAAGTTAACATATGGCATTAAGAAATTAACAGCTGGGCAGGGTGGTTTATGCCTGTAATCTCAGAATTTGAGAGGCTGAGGCATAAGGATTATTGTGAATCCAAAACCAGTTTGGGATTCCTAGTAAATTGAGTTCCAGACCTGCCTGGGCTACAGAATGAGACTGTCTCAAACAAGAAACAAACACCCCTCAAAACAAACAAAAGATTACTTGAGGACTCCATAGGAATGTTAATTTTTTTAATTTTAAAATATTTATTTGGGCTGGAGAGATGGCTCAGAGGTTAAGGCACTTGCCTCCAGTATAATTACCTGGAGCTCCTCCATGTGGGCTAGGATTACAGGAGCCAGTGTGCAAAGCTCCAGGTCCTGGGATTATAGGAGCCTGTGTGCAGAGCTCTGGACCCTTCAATAATCCACTGAGGGCAATGGCCTCTCGTTTGCTTGATTTAAGAGGCACCAGCATTTTCAGTGATTTCTTTGGCATTTAGGTTAAGGCCCTGGTCATGATTCTATTACTTTAAATCCAGGTATCAAGGACATGGAATATCATATTTTGTAAATCCTGTCTGTTTTAAAAACCACACATTGGAATTATGGATATTATACCCAGTAAAATCTTATTTTTGTATTTACTGATCTTTTTCATCATCTTCTTTTATCACTTACTCAATAGTGTTTTATCATCGTTTTACGGTCCTTCTGCAGTTCTTTTTTTTTAAAAAATATTTATTCATTTTCAAGCAGAGAGAGAGAGAGAGAGAGAGAGAGAGAGAGAGAGAGAGAGAGAGAGAGAATGCACCAGGGCCACCACCTTGTGGGTCTGGCTTATGTGGGTCCTGGGGAATTGAACCAGGGGCCGCAGGCACTGGAGCCAAGTGCCTTAACCGCTGAGCCATCTCTCCAGCCCCTGCAGTTCTTTTTGTATTTCTCTCAATCTTTTATCATTGAGATACTTAATTCCTTCTAACAGTTCTATTCTTCATTTTCCTTTATTCCATGGAAATTATTCCTTTTTACTAATCACATTACAACATCTGGCATTCACATTTTCTTATCACTATTATAGAGTTTCTATTGAGAATTTAAAAGAGAAGCAACCATGAAAAGAAGAGAAGAGACAAAGAATAAATAAATCCATTTATAAGTCCCCCTTTACCTCTCTAATGTTTTGTATTTTGTAGTGTACTGTACCAATAAACTTCCTTGAGATTTGGGTGTCCTAGAAAAATAATAAACTATACATATTAAGAATGATTGTTACACAATGAGGATATCACCTTTGTCCATTTTTTTATTTATTCATTTTTCAATCAGAGAGAGAGAGAGAGAGAGAGAGAGAGAGAGAGAGAGAGAGAGAGAGAGAGAGCGCATCAGGGCAACCACCTTGTGGGTCTGGCTTATGTGGGTCCTGGGGAATTGAACCCGGGGTCTTAGGCACTGCAGGCAAGTGCCTTAACCTCTGAGCCATCTCTCCAGCCCTGTCCATTGGGTTTTAGGGGTTTAGCTTGCCTCTGTGTTAGAGGCTGTAAGCTTGGAGCTGGCTTGGCAGTCTCTTTTCTCTGGAGTACCCAATCCTTTTTTTTAATTCCCCTGCTATTTCGCATAAGTCACTTATATTAGTTAATAAAATTGTTAACAGGATGTAAGAAAGGTATTAGCTTTCCTGTATGGAAAGATCCATATGGCTGAAACCATCTTTAAGATTCTGTGTGGTCTGCTTTATCTTAAAAATTTTCATATGGCAGTTGCCATCTTGGATTACCATGGAGATGTCCCAGTGCTGCTTAAGCACCTTCAGCTGGAGCCTGCCCAGCCATGCTTGGGCCCACGAGCTCACAGCTGCTGCATCACTTAGGGAAACTGTTGAGAGAAATGCACTATGTCCCCCTCAATGTTTGGCAGCTCTGTAGGGTCTCGGTGCCAGCCTGTGACCTTTGTGATTACACGGAGGCCAGCATACCCGATGCCCCACTGATGTTCACCCATGGCGACCCGCGCGGCCTTTGCCCAGAGGTGCTCAGAGTTGTGGATATTTCTTTTAAAAAAATAACCATCATATCTCAGTAGGAACCTCCAAACTGATAGTGGGTCATGTGGATCCAACCACTCCACCTGAGTTTTTATCATACGTACGCCAAAAGAATTGACTGCTCAGGCTTTAAAAACAAATATCACACGTTTTATTTAAAGTTATCTAAGTGGGGGGGAAGGTGAGGGAGTGAAATAGAAAAAGATATAACCCATTGCCACATGGTCTGATAAACATTAAAAAAATCACCAGAAAAGGGTGAAAAAAAAACTACATATGTACTTCTAAGGAAAATTAAACAATACAACCCATTATCCCATTATAGAGTAATTTTCCCTGCAAGATCAGAGGGAAGGGAGGCACTCACCACCTTGAACCTGTACTCATCCTCCAAGCATGGCAAAGTTGTGTGAGATGATCATGGGCTAGTACTAATCCTGTCTAGAGGGTCTCTTTCTCCTAATCTCCCACATTTATAAAATGCGCAGTCTGCTTTAATTAAAATTTTAAAACATGTAAAAAAGAATAATTAAAAGAATCAGAGTCTAGAACCTAATATCTAACTTAAAAGGAAATATTAAAAATAAGATTAACAGAATTTGAGAGGTTAACGCAAAAACAGTGATAATATATGAAATCGAGATATTTTCAGTCTCCCCTTCATTTTTTCTCTGACCTTATCTCTCTTCTCTGTCTCCAAGCAGAAATCCCATATCAAAAGAAAAGATTGTTATTTATAAGATAAAGCCTAGGCATGTCCATATGTAAGGACTTCCAACTGTAAGGACCCGCTCTCAGTAATCCACACCCATGTCTTTTCCCTTCCAAGTGCCTTTTTTCTCTTTTGCTAAATCATGTTTAAGTTCTTACTAAAATATCTTTAACAAAATATTCACTACTTCATAATGGCTCTTCCAAAAATTCTTTACTACATAGATGCAACCTGAGTTGAGGTCCCTAAAAGTCTAGAGGAACTCCTCTTACTGTTAAAGTTGAAAATGTGGAACTGTGTCTCAGCCCTTTTGCTGCTAACAATTTGGAAACTCATAAAAAATCCATCTAAGCATTGTGGATAAGTATCGATAACTACAGCTCCTCAATTACATAATATCTTCCATAATTTTTTTATTTATTTTATTTTATTTTTCTCCTTAATCTATTCTCTTGGTCCAAAACCCATATAATTTAGTGAATGCCATCAATAACACCATAAACCATTTCTCCTTTAATCTCTACTCATTGCAGTCTTAGGCAAAGAGAATCTCTATTTTCTGTTTTCTGCCTCAGAGAAACTTGTACTGCACTTCAAGTTTTCATTATTCTTATTTTTGTCTTTAATATATTTCTGGTATACCAACTTAAGGTGTGAATGTATGTGAATGTAAATGTTTTGGTGCTCTATTGAAAGACCTTATAAATACATATTAATAATCTTAAATACACTAGCTTTTTAAGGTGTTTTCTTTAGAGTTACTAAAAATGATTTTTGTTTATATAATGTAATGCTCATTAAAATCTTGAAACAAGTTTCATTAGACTGTAGAGATTAACAGTGTATACAAATATTTTGATTATTTCCTTTCAAACAGATTTTACAACTATTCTATTTCCGTTTTCCCTTAATGGTTATAGGTAATAAATATAAGACATCAAAATTCTTCTTAATACTATACACCAAAGATCCTCTACTTATATCAATTTCAATAGATTTCTTTTTCCAAATTGACATACAAACCTCAAATATATATATATTTTTCTCCTATCATTTTATGAGCTCATAGGAAATCTTTAAATTTTTACTTACAGAAGATACAGTCTGCCCCCCCCCCCAAAAAAAAATTGATGACATTTAAAATCTGGGTATGCCT
The DNA here is from genome assembly GCA_004024765.1 of Zapus hudsonius. Classification (NCBI taxonomy): domain Eukaryota; kingdom Metazoa; phylum Chordata; class Mammalia; order Rodentia; family Dipodidae; genus Zapus; species Zapus hudsonius. Next base: position 86,868 of record PVHP010000920.1, read on the forward strand.
CTTTGTATTTATTGTATAAATAAATTGGCCTATTTGTGATATACCATTAAGCTTTAAACTAGTACCATATATGTATGTATGTATGCATGTATGTATGTATGTATGTATATGTGTGCATATAAATAATATTATATTTCTAAGATTAAGATGTTAAATGTCTAAATTAAAAGTTATTCAATTCCTAAATAAGACATGCTTTAAAATAAAGGTTATTAGATTTTCTTGATCCAAAATTGATAAGGTCATCCCCTCATCTCCTGTGGCCTTGTGACGTGGGAGCAGAGGCCAAAATATCAGCCTATTAGCCCTGATGGTGCCAATTGTCTTTGGCTCCTACATTGATAATTAGAACACTTAGGAAACAAGTTACACCAGTGATGGGTGGAGACTTATCTCGTTCTTGAATTGGCTGGCATCTGAAAAGCAGCTTGACATCCTCAACCAGTTCACAGGTGTAGAAGTTAGTCTCTGGTTCTGGCTCATGTGGAGTTTCGTGGCAGGCTTGCCACCTTTTGACCCTGGTGTGATGAATCCAAGAGTCTTTGCCTGTAACTTTGATAGCCGTGGGAGTGGGCCCTCTTAGGTGGGTTAAAGGGAGGGGCCTTCCCTAAATGCTTTTATTAAAACTAAGTCTCCTGGGCAAAAGGAAGGTGTTCTGGTGTCATCTTGCTCAGGACCTGTCTATTTTAGTTCTGAAAGAACCTGTTGAAACTTAGCCAAGTCTGTAACCTGAGATATTAACTGTGTGATCTCTGGCTTGTGCAGCACATCCCTGGAAAGGAAGGGCCTGACATGCAATGCTTCAAAGGGAGTTAGTCCCAATTGTCTAGGAGTGTTCCTTAACTGAATTAAGGCTAGTGGTAACAGCTTTGTACAGGAGGCCTGGGACATATTAGATAGAATTTTTGGCCCCAGCATTGACATGTGATGCTGGGCCAACAGGGTGAACTGTAAGCAGAAGTTCCCAGAAAGTGAACATCCACAGATTCAGTTGCTTCCTACAGAGATGGAAACTACAGAGCCAGAGCAAAATCTACCTGGGGCTACCTTTTGTCCTTTAATCAAACCATACAATTGCACACCTCTGGGTCTAAACTAACATCCTGGTGACATCATCCCTTTTTACAATGTAAATACAGTCCCCCAGCTTCCACCAACCCAAAGGCTAAGAATGTCTTCAGATAACGAAGCCTATGACAAAATCTTTTCCACATTACTATAACCCACCTACTAATATCTCAACCAATATATTTGTCAAAAGCTCCGGTCCACTTCTTTCTTTTGTTCTGTAATTATAAAATCCCCTTAAAGTTGCTAACATATTGAATCATAAAGTTTGGGGTAGCCTGAAATCTGTGTTCCCAGGCCATGATCACTGATACTTAGCTACAGAATAAACTACCTCTTATCCCCCTTGAGGTGAGAGCTGTGTCTTTTGCTTTGACAATATGAAGTTATAGAGTGAAGTGACCCCAAGAGAAGCTTGAGTGTCTTTGGTCTGTCCCTGTGCACACTAGATAATTCCTGATGGATTTCTACTGCCACAGATCTTATAGTATTTCCCTGTCAGAATGTTTCCAGAGCTTCTTGAGAGAGAGACTTGAGGGATTTTCTCATTAGGGCCCTCCTACATTCTGGTGGAATGGAATTTAGCAGTTGTATTGTCATTGATCTCTTTACTATTTGAATATAAAATGTCATCATAGCCTCATGGGTTTGTGATTAATCCACAGCTGTTTAAGCCTTTTGGAAGCAGAGCCTTTCTTTATGAGGTGTGTGTCACTTGGGATAGGTCTTAGATTTTTATAGTCTAGCTCTGCTTGCCACTGCTAGTGAGCTCACTGTCTCCACTTCTTCCCTGCTACTGTGAAGATGTGTTGTCAGGTGTTTGATCATGCTTTTCCCACTGTGATAAAATTTCCCCTCAAAGTTGTAAGCCAGAAATAAACCCTTACCTTCCATAAGCTGCTTCTAGTCTGATATTTTCCCCCAGCAATGAGAAAGTAACTGCTACATCCATGCTAGAGTTTTTTTTTTTTTTTTGCACAATAGTTGATTCCTCATCACTGGATTTCCATGCAGGTCTATGGGATTGACCTTCTCCTTCAGCTTTTATGGCTTCCTTGGCACTGGATCTCCAGAATTTTTGTCTTTCTCATCAACCAGTACTTGGCAGCCTTGGCCTGGACCTCTTCTATGAGTAGGTCTGTAAGGACTGAGCTGTGGCCAGCTAAAATTCCAATGCACCACAAAATTTAAGGAGTACCCAAATTCTTGTCTACAAAGTTAAAGAATTAAAATCATAGACAACAAGATATTAAGGTATACTGGGAGACTTTATTATTTAATGAACATGGGGAATTACAGAGTTCTTCAGCCACCAGTGTGGGGAGAAAACGTGTTTTACAGAATTTATGCTGTTTAGTTAAACAAGCAGCAGCAGAAAAAAGTAACAGAGGGCTCCCATCATGAGGAAAAAGGTTCATGTGGGAAATATCTAGAGCCTTCCCTCACCCCAGCCATTGGGGTGAGGGAAGGCCTTTCTAAGGCCTGGAGATTCAGAAGTCCTTCTTCTAGGACGCCATGTGGAAAAAAAGAGATGGGCCTTTGTTTTAGCTAAGGTTTTTAAGAGTTCCCCCAGGTGTGTCAGAGAGACAGCTGATTTGTCTATACCTGACCAAACAGTTTTTGCATCTAGGTTTGGGCTCTGGCTATAGAGACACCTCTCACTCAAGGGGAGGTGTCTGTGGAGCTGCCTGACAGGTCCAGAATTGGACTGCATTTGCTCTGAAGTGTCCCCTGGGTCCTAAGCTCTGTCAACAACAAGGATCATTTGTGCACAAGGGATGGTTCTTAACTTCCTCTGGTTCTTCTCACACATGCACATCCATACTGGGAATTGCCCTATAGAGGAACTGAAATGTAGCCTCTGTGTCTATTTAGAAATCATCAGTCTCTTGGTGAGTGTGGCGCTTCTTTCTAACCTGTCATGCACAGATGCACCTGCTGAATATTTCCATGGGCTAGGGATTGTTTAGTATTCTAAGATCTTCAGACATTTTATCTTCTTGAAATACAAAAATGACAATAGCAGGTAGCATATATGAGAAACTGCAGTGTCCTTCTCTGAGAACAAGCATGTGTCGAAGCGAGGATTTGAACACAAGTATTACACTGTGGTGCTCTGTTCCATTGCCCTAGCTGTGGTATAACTTGCTCACCCTAAGAACAATGGACCTAATTTAACTGTTCCAGCCCCCTCCCCAGGAATTACAATCTACTAATGACTAATTTAAATGACTAATTTAAAGGATTTGTTCTAGAAGGAAGTTGAGGGAATAAATCTCTGGTTCTTACTTGTGAGGTGGTGAGGAAAGGGTACTCCTAACCCTTCCACCAGAAAAATTTGCTGCTCTCCAGACCTCTCCTAGATATTTGCACTGAGATGCCTATCCCAGCCGTGGTTTATTTTTCTTTTGTTCTTTCTACATTGTTGCTTTTTACAATCCACTGTGAAATTGCATATTTCAGTTTCCTCACAGCACAGTGCCATACTTCATGCCAGAGGCAAAGCATAAAGTCATACTGGTTGTAACTTCTTCTTTTCTCTTCCCCAAGATTATCCTGAAGGCAATAATTCCAGTGACTATCTTGTTCAAACAACAACTTATCTTCCAGAAAACTTCACATATTCACCATATCTCCCCTGCCCAGAAAAACTGCCCTATATGCGTAAGTATGAGCTAATTTAAACTTAAATGTTTGCTTGTGTTGTAATAAAAGAATAAAAACCATGTGATTTGAGCTCCCCAAGAGCATATCATTGGAAGGAAACTTTTAGGGCGATGAAAGATCCAAAAACCAAAAAAAAAAAAAGAATGTGAAAGAGAAAGTGATAGATACCTGTATTTCTCCAATCTAGATCTAAAATTGAATACTCTATTTCCAAATAATTTTTATTTATCGACTTTTATTTTTTTATGCATGTGAGTATGGTATGAGTGTATGTGTATAGGTGTGCTCACCATGTCATGCATTTTGAGGTCAGAGGACAGATAGTCTTGGGATATTTATCTTCTCCTTCCGCCCTCTTCCTGAGACAGGATCCCTTGTTATTCTGCTGTAAGCCAGACACAAAGTGGCACATGGGTCTGTGATACCAACACACCTAACTGTGGCAGTGGGAAGCAAAATCAGAGAATCCAAAACTCATGGGCCAGCTAGCCATCATCCAGCAGAGCCCCTTTCCTGGTTGTGTGATCTCTGCCCAGCAGAATCTCCATGTATTTACTTATAATAGCTGGGGTTACAGTGCCACCTTCAGTGTATTATAAGAATTAAGTGAAGCTTCATAGATGTTATTATTTCTTTTTCCTCTTATATGAATGTTGGAGCCAGACTTTATAATGATTAACTGAGTGAAAAATATGTGGAGTTGAGAAGTTTTACACTTATCTGTTTTCTTAGCATATTCCCCACTATAAGATGTCTGAGTATAAAATCTTGTTGCACACAAAATAATTGCATATAACAATTCTAATATCTAGAGGGATGGAAGTCATCCAAGTGTGAGAGATACTTAATTTACTTGTAATCACCAAAAGTGATGTTAATTTAAATTTGGTGATGTTAACTTAAATTTGGTATGTTTGGTTATTGAAATGTAAATCTTTTTTTGATTCCTTCCTGGTGTAGAAATGGTACCAGGATCCCTTGCCACAAGGACTAATACAGACAGCCTACGGAGGAGGATATACAACTGATCAGGGATGGGGAGGGGGGCAATTGGGGAATTTGGGATAACAATGCATTGTTTGCCCACTAAATAATGTAACTCATTATGGACAATAAATATATATTAAAAAAAAAAAAGAGAGAACCTATAGCCTGGCCTTCCTGCTCTGCCAGGCTTTAGTAAAGAGCAGTCCAGCTCCTCCTTCTGCAGGCTTATAAAGGCAGATAAGCATAAACCATTTTTTGTTGTTTTTTTTAGTAAAACATTTTCTAAGAAGCAAACATTTTTCAACATTTCCCAGAAAAGCAAGCAAGCATGATTACAAAAGCGAAAATTAGCTTTTAGCAGAGGATCAGCATGACTGATCACAAGCTCACCCATTATCCCATATCCTTGTTTCTGTTCTTTTCCAACCACAGAACCATCTCCCTGTTTTTCATGTGCATGTCAACAGTGAACTTTATAAGGTGGCATTTGTATGACCAACTCATCTCATTCCCTACTGGTTTTGGTACCTGAGCCAAATATTGGATTCATCTGTCACAATGGGATCATAATTTGACTTGATGATCATTAATTTTAGAGGAGATATGTTTTTGAGTTAATTTCATTGAAGCATTGAAAATACATGGTCCTATTATCAACCCTAAGAGGAGCAACAACAAGGGTCCTGAAAGATTAGTTAACTAGGGGGGGGACCAAGAAAACAAGTTTTCATACCAATTCCCAGAGGATTGTCAGGATTCTTGTCTTTTCTTTTTCAAATAACACCTGAATGATTAGTATAAAAACAACCTACTTCCCATAATGCTGTTATAGACCTCCTTGTTTCAGAAATAACAAGTCTAGACCTCTTCTATTTTATAGCACCATTTCAGCAAGGGAACTTAGGAAACTGTCTAATCGATTTACAGATTGTTCTAGTTCCTTCAAGTGTATGTCAGCTTGTTTACTTGAGGCTTTTAGACCAATATCCCCTTTGATTAATGCTGTAGTTCCAATAGCTGTTGACCTAGACCTACCAGCGAAGGTGTCAGGATAGGAATAGTTCTTTTTGCACAGTTAGCTTGTAGTGAGGACCATTCTTCTAATCTTAAATGTTCTCAACCAGCTTCTCCACGATATAAATAAACCTGGGGGGTGATATGTACCAATACAGAGAATTCATTTTTAAAGAAAAGATGTGAAGTCAGACAAGGAGTAATTCCAGAAGTAAAAGCAAACCAAGATGTTACAGGGGATACCAAAAAATAGTCTGAGGAAGACTGGGAAACAATAAATTCATGAACACATGAATTCCAATAAGGAGTGTATTCAGCATTATAATCAGGAGACCTTATACTTAACGCTTTGCCTTGCAGGTCCCCTAAAAGGAGTTGAGTATTCCATTTACATACATCAGTTTCTTCAATCTGTTCCTGAGTTAAATTCCTAATTGTATCCTGGCCTATCCCTATGGGAACATTTAAACCAATACCTATATAATAAGGAGGAGCTGAATGCCAACAGAACCAATATTTTTGTGTAAAGTTAGAATTATGTGCATTGAGAGCTTTGAGAACAGCATCTAATGTGTTAAACACATTGTCATGTTGATTAGATGGGAGTGGGTGACTAGGTCTAAAGAGATCTGGGAGCGCTTTGGTGGGTTCCTTGGGGTTTTGGGTAGGCTTTAGGGGTACTGGTGGAAGACTACGGATAGTGCATTTGGCCCAGTGGGATTTGTAGTTAGTATTTCTTGTACTCTTTGTATAGTGAATTTTATCCAAGAGACAGGGCTCTATGATGTGTACAACCTGAGACCCCAAGTTTTTCCTAGGTTCAAAGTTTCATTATTTGAAAGCCACCAATTTCTTAGAGAAATTTCTAAGGGATTACACATTCCTTTTTACACATTCAATGTCAGGCTCCAATCTAGTTATAAAAATAAGGGAGTCTGTGTGAGTTCAAAAAGCTTCTGTTTCACAACCCCATTTAGCAGAGTAATATTGGCTTGAACTTTGGCATTTAGGCTTCCCTTTTGCTGGGCAGACATAATATTGGAAGGGTTTTAATCTACTTTCAAATGTGGGTTTTCCATATTCATAAATGATGTCATCAGAGTAGAACTTCCAATTTTTTTCCAAACAAATTATAAATGTCTATAAAGAAAACAGGTTGTCTAGTGGTAATCAGTTGTTATATAACACTACCAGTATCACAACCCCTCAGTTCCCAAGTGGAATTATGGGTTTGGTGGGGACTAATGACTAGAGGGGAATCTATAGGCAAAGAGAAGAAAGAGCACACACCAAATCATGATAGAATGGAATAACTTATACATTAAGGGGATGAACATATTAGTCTTAAGAGGATCTTCTCCAGCCACAGTTTTTACTGTCATCCACTGTTTTTCTTTGTCTTCAAGGACTTGCCTTCTTCAACTGGGTATGGTGGATCCTGGGTTGCTTTCCAGTTACTTTCACTGTAGTTGGGGAAGTCAGGATCGTGGTAAATGGTCCCTGCCAATGATGTTCAAGATTGGCAGGTTAAAGCCTCTTTACCCACACCAAATCTCCAGGCTCAGGCTCATAAGCCTCGGTGAGGGGGCTACAGGAGGTGTCTTTTGTATGAATTCCTCACACCATGAGGTGGATCTACTGGGAGGAATTGCTGGGTTGTCTGCAGGGACTGGAGAAGATCATGATTTGCAATGTCTAGCATATGTTCTTCCCTAATTTGGGAAGTATGGGTGGTAGTTGTCATGGTTTGATCCAGGTGTCCCCCACAAACGAATGTGTTATGATTGATAGATCTTCAGCTGATGGCTGTTTGGGTTTTACAGCCTCACTGGAGCTGTGTTGTTGGGGGCGGGTTTAGGGGGATTATAAACCAGCTTCCCCTTGCCAGTGTTTGGTACACCTTCCTGCCATTGTTTGCAGTGCTATGGTGGAGGTGATGTCCACCCCTCTGCTCATGCCATCATTTTCCCTGCCAGAATGGAGTCTCCCCTTGAGTCTGTAAGCCTAATAAACCCATTCCTCCACAAGCCGCTTTTGTTTGGGTTCCTTCTGTGCAGCAACTAGAAAGCTGGCTGCAACAGTGGTCTACCATAAAATATTTCAAAAGGAGTAAATCCTTTTTTGTAGGGTGTACATCGGACTCTAAAAAGAGCCACAGGAAGAAGGTTCACCCAATTATTGCCCATCTCCAAGAGCAGTTTAGTAAGCAATTCCTTTAATGTCCTATTCTTTTTTCTACTTGACCCGAACTGTGAGGTCTGTAGGTACAATGTAATTGTCATTTAATCTTTAATGCTTTAGTCACAGGGTTTGAAATTTGGGCTATGAAAACCAGGCCATTGTCAGACCCCAGAACTAAGGGGAGGTCAAATCGAGGAATTGTCTCTTGTTATAATTTCTTCCTAGTTATCTGTACACTCTGTCTTAATTGGGAAGACTTCTGTCTACCCTGAGAAAGTTTTCACCATAACCAGTAAATATTTGTATCCATAGACTCCAGGCTTCACCTCAGTGAACTTTATCTCTCAGAATTCACCAAGGGAGTTTCCCCTAATCCTTGTGCGAATTTCCACAAGTGGAGGACCCCCTTGGTTTACCTGTTGGCAAATGATACAGCAAGAAGTTATTTCTTGAGTCAGAAAGTTCAGGTCCTGAAAAAAGAAATGTTTCCCGAGAAGTTCAGTGGGTTTTGTGGATCCTAGATGGGTGTAATCATGAAGTTCCTTTATTGGAATCCTTCCTAGAGCCTTAGGGATGAAAATTCCACCTTGTAAAGTTTTCCATCCTGTGGACTCAACAGCCACTTGTAATCTTTCTGCTACCTTTAAATCTTGTTTTGCATAGTTTGGTTTGAGGCAATATAGGTGGGGCCATAGCCAGGATTTTGAGAGGCCCCACTGGTTTTAGGGCTGCTTCCCAGGCTGCTTGATCTGCTGATCAATTCCTTCTTGCCTCTAGGTGGTCTCCTTTTTGGTGTCCCTGGCAATGAAAGATGGCTATCTCTTAGGTAGCCATATGGTGTGTGTGTGTGTGTGTGTGTGTGTGTGTGTGTGTGTGTGCGTGTGTGTGCGCGTTCAGAATGTGTGTGTTCATGCCATACATGCATGCTCATCTTCTGAGAGATTCCCCCTGATCTTCTTTCTGCCACATGCCCATGTCCCTTTCCTTCCTAGGCACAGTGGCTTCCCTATGACACCCGCTACTTGATCCATCTAGTCAGTGTTCTCTGATCATGATGACACTTTCACATGTCCCTGTGGAGCTAGTATAACTGACAATGCATTTTGATGAGTGCGAATCCAAAATAAGCACAGACAAGACATTTTAAAAATGTAGCAGACAAGAAGAACATGGGAGGCATGTCCAAAACAGGTCTCTCCTGGAATGTTACCCAGAAATTTTATTCAGAGAGCATATGCATATCAATTTATGGGTCAACTTATTCCTAAATATCCTCGGGTATGGACTTCATTTCTGAGCATGTTTGCTTTAAGGTCATTTTAAAAAAAACTGTTTCAGTTGTCACTTTCTTGCAAGATGGTAGGCTTAATTACAAATGAATTTTAGTCAAGTAGCAAGTTGTTGCAAACTGCTTATTCAAAAGTGACCACTAACCTACTCATCATGCAGAGTGAGGATGAGAAAAATCTGACTGACTGGTAGATTTAACTTATGAATGAAATCTTAGGAAAGGTACACTGAGATTTCAATCATTAGGAATACAGAAGACTCCTCAGGCAGACAAGTTTCCATTTAGGACACTTTTCCTGTCTGTCTCCACTGAGATGGTAACATTTACATAACAGGCAGGGCTTTGAGAGTTGCCTCAGGTTGGCTGTTTACTTGGAAATTGTTTCTTACTGCTAAGCAGAGATGCTCTCTCTGTACCATGCTCTTATCCACCCAGTTTATCACATGCTCTTGCTCCTTTCAGTGCTCATATCCTGCACAGAGGTATGATAGTTCAGGAGATTCTTCATCTCTTTAAGTAGCCTTTCCCAGTAAATGACCCTCAAGGTCATAGTCTTTACACATGTGTAAAATATTCAAGGAATGGACAGAGATGCCTCTGGGCATGCTAGCTTGCATCATAAAGTTTTGGCTGAAAAGAAGGGAAAGGATTCTTTGAAAGGTACATTAAAAGTCTTCCCCTGCAGGTACCTGCCTTAGTTAGTGTCTAATAATAGTGCTTGTCCCTGGAAGCCTGTTTCCTCCACCCTTCCCCCTGGGGACCTCTTCAGCCTTCAGCTGGCAAAATGTTAGGATGCAGAGCTAAGTGCAGTAAGCACATAGGAAAGCTGCTAAAACATTTCAAATGGTGTGGATGAGGGATGCCATCAGGCATCAGGGATCCCAAGTATCACAGGAAGCCCCCCTAATCAGGTAGAAAGATTGAAGGCAGTGCATATGTGTTGAATATAGAAATTACTTGACAGTGCTTTAGAAAATTGCCAACAGTAGTGATGATTACAGCTGTTGAAGCAACAAATCTGGGAAAAAACCCCTTTTTTTCACAGCACATGATGAACATTAACTTAACTACTTACACCAGCTACTTATTATTTAATCTAATCACTATCATTTTAGTCATCAAGCATCCTATTAAGTGCATCATATTTATTTGCGTGAATTTTATTTGATTATAGTCTAGATTGTGTTTTTGTCAGCCAAGTCATGGTCATCTATACTTAATGTTGGCTTACGTTTTTCCCTAAGCTTACAGATCTCTCACTTCTTTAGGCAAATTTGATCTTTATAAGATTATCTAGTTTGTATATTTTGTCACATGAAAGGGTAAGTATTTGGTTATAAAGAACCATAAAATTGTCAGTAGAATAAGATGGCAGTAGAAAACAGCATTTTTCCCTAGCTCACTCAAGAAAATAATCATTTTGCATCTTAAAATGTTTCTTTGATAGCATGCCTGAGTTCTCAGTGCAGCTCTGATGGTCCTGTTTAATCAGATGAAGTGAGCTGTGAAGAGAGGCTTTTATACAAATCTGGTAAAATACAGACTAACAGGAAGAAAAGGGCTGTTTGGAAAGGACCTGTATGAAATTGTGAGAGGCTCAGAAAACTTCTGGGAAAGTTTAAGCTCTGTAGTAAATATTTTATTAACATAAGGAAGTGAGAGGGAAGAACTTGGCAGGAGGGTATTCTAGAGCAGTTTGTATCTGTAATTTATCAGATTAGCTGCTAAAATAGGGCTGTGGTTCCTTCCTGCTATCCCTCCCTGCACAAAGGAAGGCTGCATTGCTTTGAAGAATGTGACCTTGCAGCTGCCTTAATGCTTTGTCAAGATACAAGCTCACTGACCCCTAGTTTGGATTTTGACTAAATTAAGGAAAGTCAAATTTTTTTCCCATTTCAGTGGTATAAATTAGAAGTATTGGTAAAAACACATATAGTGTCTCGCACATGCACACGTGTGCAGCACACACACACAGTTATAAATTTGAAAAATGAGTGCCTGTCAGACCAAGAATATTTTACAAATCTCTGGCTTTTTAATTTTACATATCAAGTGGCCTTATATATCATAGGCACTCCAAATACATGTGTTGAGTTGGTGTCATAGTCAGGCACACACTGCTGGGATGAATCTCTAACAAGGGCACATTTTTGGGAGGAAAATATTTATTAAAGTAACAGACCCAGGGGAAGTTCAACAATGAGGAAAAAGGCTGGCCCTCTTTCACAAATCCAAGCAGAGAAAGAAACCCATCACCAGCACCTTCAAAGCAAGCAAGCACATTCCAAACTACCAACCAGCTGGAACTCCAGACTTGAGCTCAGACTGCTCTTTGCATATGTATAGCTGGTATTTCACATCCACCTCAGAAATACCTTAGGGCTGCAGCCTGTTAGGTCAAACCAAGGTGACACCTCCTCCAGTCAGGTAGCTGGAAAAAATTAAAAAAAAAAAACAAAAACCTTTAATACACTTTTGAATCTATGGGGAACACTCAATCAAACTACTACAATCCACCTCTAGCCCCCAATAGATTTATAACCATCTATATTGTGCTCAGTCCAACTTTAAAGGTCCCACAGTCATTATTAACTGTTTGAAAGACTGTTTGAAAGTCCCAAGTTTTATCTGAAATTTAAGATTGACTTTTAACTTTAAATTCTGTAAAATCAAAACAGGTTACAAACTTTTAACATATAATGGCACAGAGTAAACATTTTCAACTGTTATGAGTCATAACAAGGAAAGACTGGGCCAATGCAAACTCAACAAACATCCACATCTGCAATTCAAGTCCCATAGCACAACCAGTGACTGACAGTCTCCAGATTTTCCAATTCTGTCCCTCCAGCTTGGCTGAGTACCTGGGGAAACTTCCATCCCAAGCCAATAGCACTCCATGGTAGCCCTTGCACAGTCCAGGTATATCCAAAACATCTTCAGGTCTCCATCGAAAACCATGGTCCACCTTCCAATGGCTTCACTGGTCAATCAGGGACATCACGCCCTGTTCCATATATCGCATCTCAGCAGTGGCTCCTGGAACGGTGTATACTTCATGACCCACTCTATGCATGCATTCCTCATGCTTCCAAAAGCAATACCAGGTATGCAGGACTCGGCCATGTTGTTAATTCAGGGACAAAATAAATCTTGAAGAGCAGGATCTTTCCTTTCAGCAATTTCCTTTCAAAACAGTTTTCACAGTCCATCATTCAGTTCTTCCCGGGTAGAAACACCTCAGGTGTCTCTCCATTGTTTTAATGTAAAGCATTTGAGCTATAATCAAAAGCCAATCTCTATTCCAGTAAGTTAAACTTTCTTGGCGGTTTTTCCAACTTTAAATCTTAAATTCTCAGTTCCATATTCATAGCAAAGCATAACAGTCCATTTCATAAATTCAACCTTGGTCAAACTCTCTGGGAATGGGCAGTAGGATGCATCCACCCTTTGGTCCAGGTACAGATTTCTATTAAAGTTTTCTGCAGTTTCTCCTTTCCTTAGAAAGTTCACAAGCCAAGCCTCCAAATGTAATTTTCTCTTAACTGAGCATTTCCAAATCATCACCAGAATAGCCCATAAGACATGGCTTACCATTCTGGAAGGCGTCTTTAATTGTAAGTACCAAATCCATAACCATTCCTCCAGCATCCTAGTTCTAGAAGACCAAAATTCACACAGTCAGATTCATTTCAGCTATATCACCCCACTTCTTGTGCTAAATCTGTCAGAGTCAGGCACCTGCCCCTGGGATGAATCTCCAACCAGGCACAGTTTTGGGAAGAAAATATTTATTAAAGTAACCAGGGGAAGTTCAATAATGAAGTAAAAGTCTGGCCCCCTTTTACAAATCCAAAGAGAAAGAAACCCATCAAACACCTCCAGCCAGCACACTCCAACTTCAGCTAACTAAAAGGCAGAAACTTCAGGCCTGAGCTCAGACTGCTCTTTGCATGTGTATAGCTGGAATTTCACTTCCACCTCAGAAATACATTAGGGCTGGAGTCTATTAGGCCAGGTTAAGTTGATACCTCCTCCAGTCAGGCAGCTGAAAAAATAAAACCTTTAATACACTTTGAATCTATTGGGGGACATTCAATCAAATTATCACAGTTGGGTTTGCAAATTTCCTCTCTTAAGAAATGTCAGGAGGTTAGGGAGATAAGTCTGTGGATATAGAGCTTGTCACACAAGTTTGAGGACCTGAGTTTGTAAATATTAGGTGTGGCATTGTGCACTTGTATTTCCAGTGCTGGGGAGTTATAGATAGGAGAATCCCTAGAGTTTGCTGACTAGCTAGCCTAACCAAATCAGTAAGCTCAGCTGGGCATGGTGGCGCACGCCTTTAATCCCAGCACCCGGGAGGCAGAGGTAGGAGGATTGCTGTGAGTTCAAGGCCACCCTGAGACCACATAGTGAATTCCAGGTCAGCCTGGACTAGAGTGAGACCCTACCTCAAAAAACCAAAAAAAAAAAAAAAAAAAAAAAAAATCAGTAAGCTCTAGCTTAGAAACTACTTCTTAGATACAGGTGGATCTTTACTATCCCACAGAAAAGAATTTCAGAAAGAGTTTGGGTGGAGCAAAGCTAGTAAGTTTGCTGAATCTTTAGTTAGAGAGACTGGATGAAAACAGTACACAGTGAAGGCACAAGAATGGGCTTCTTAGGAGAAAGGGTGCTCCTTAGGTGTCTATAATGGCTAAGTATAGTAGTCTGTGGCTTCCTGAGTTGTTCAAAGGATGTAATTCACACAAAGGTTTAAAGATAAAATAAAAATTAAAATAATTAAATAATTAAAAATTAAAATACATTAACTCATTTGCTTATTTATCTTTAAGAATTTGGTTTTTGCAATGAAATTGCAAGGTGGTTCTGTGGGGTGCATTATTTAGCGATGAAGGAGAAGTGTTAACACAATTACACTCAAGGCCCCACACCTTTTGGCCCTAGTGAGATTAGTTTCCTGTATGAGGTGTCTGTAGGAAAATAAAAGTACTAACTTTGTAGGCAATTTTGATTTTATAACTTGTATTGAAATTTCCTGATTCTCAGACAGCTGAAAGTGCAAACTTAATCTTAGGGTGAAGGGCTTCTTTCCATTTCCATGGCCCCTTAAATTTTATTGTCTTTCTATTATGCCCCAGTAGAGCATTTATTTTGTGTGGAGCCTTGGTTTTAATCTTTAGCAGAGAGAATGAGGGAAGAAGAGAGAGAATGGAGCTAAGAGAGAGATAAATCAATAAATACTAGTAATGACAGCTAATATTTACTGAATGTATCTAGTGCCTGGCACCATATTGGCTCCTTCCCACAGATAACAAATCTTCTCTCAGTCTGTGGAGGATTGACATTAAGACTATCCATTCCCAGAATGCCAAAGTCCATGAATGTCCAAGCCCCTTCATAAAACGATATAGGATTTACATATAAAGTGTTTATATTCTCCTATATTTAAATTGTCTCTTCCTTTGCTATAGTACCTAATATAGTGTCAATACTGTATAAATCTTATGATACTGTTTATGAAACTGATGCAAAAGTATCTGTGCACAATCAGTTTACATGCAGTCCTTTGTCTCCAAAATATATTCAGGCTGACATCACTAGAATCTGTGGATAGAGAGCCTACTGATACAGAAACTAGGCTGTTTCATCTAATGGATCAACCATCTTGTGAGGCACATATTACTACACTCTTACAGATGATGATACTAGGATTTGCCTCCCTGCTAACAACTCATGCACTGTGCCTTTGTGTATCCTATGTTTAAAGAATTGAAGTTAAAAAATAGTTTTAATATACTTGCGTAGTTAAGTTGAAAGAATATGCTATGTTAGACTGGCATGCACTATTTTCTGAAAGATTATGAATATTCAATTTATTAATCTAGAGCAAAGGGTTAAAGAATTTGATTTTCCTTGACTGATTGATACGGTAACTCTATAAATTGCCATATAAAAGTGAAAAGAAGTGCTGTTAGTAATCATGTGACAATAGGAATAAACTGTACTTTCCTGTGACCGAGATATACCATCTCACTGTGTTCTGATGCTTTTTCCTTTATTTCACATTAAGACAAAAAGTACTGAGTCAACTCTTCATGTTTTTGACTTGCAGGGGGATTCTTCAATGTCAATGTAAGTGAAGTCAGTTTTGATGAAGTTCATCAGCTATTCTCCAAGGATTTAGAGATTGAGCCTGGAGGTCACTGGAGGCCCAAAGACTGTAAACCCAGATGGAAGGTAAGGCTCTTTTGCTCATAATACAACCTATTATTTAAAAGAGGAAAAAAAATTTAAAAGAGGAAAAAAACAGGTGTTTGATTCCAAATAGAATGAAATACTTTTAAATTATTTTGTGTGTTTGGGTGTGTATATATGCATGCTTGTGTATGTGCCAGTGTGCACGAATGTGTGTGAAGCCAGAGGACAGCTTTGGGTATTGCCTCTCAGGAATACCATCATGGTATTTATGTGGATGCTGGAGATCTGAACTTAGGTCCATATGCTTGTGTAGAAAGCGTTTTACTAACTTAAAAAGTTTATTTTTATTACTTGAGAGATAATTGTGTATGTTGAATGATGGTAAAAGAAAAAAAATGTAATTATCAAGGCCTGGGTGCCGTGGATGGTGATACCAAGAGATGAGTAACTAGGAAACATATGTGTATATATGTGAAATATATGTGTATCACAATAATGGAATAATTTAGGATCAAAATGATTACTTTCATCTCTTTTTAGTTAATGGTCTGTATCAGATGAGCCTCAGTGTTTTGATATTTTTTTCCCCATTTTCTGGGTGATATCTGTACCACATAAGCCATTCCTAATTAGAAACATTAGTGACTATAAGCTCCATGTGACGTCAGAGACAGCATTGGAAGGAGTTCCTGGGAACAAAGAAACTTAGGATAAAAAATTAGCTTCTGTTCTTAGGTGCTGTCAGCAGTTCTTATATTCAGCCTTTACAGATTATCTCAGAACATGGTCTAGTTCTAAACTAGGAACTAAAAATGCATGAGAGATTTTGGGAGATCTTTCAAAAGCAACCCATAATGAATATATTTAATTTACTAATTTCTCCCCATTCCCTCATGCCTGTATAAAATGGTTCAGTAAAATAGAAGAGAGATGAGAGTTGGGGATCAAAAGAAAGTAATGGAATGCGATTATGAGCAAAATATATACATGTATAAAATTATCAATAAAATATTTTGTGAACTTGATTCTTAATATTTGAGGCATGTTCCCTCTCTTTTGAAACAAAAAATAACCACATACTTTGAACTGTACTCTTCCAAAATTAGAGGTGCCAGCTTCCTTTCTTCTTCTTCAACTGAGAGGAAAATGTTAGGGATGTATACTCACAGTTTAATTCCTTTATTTCCTTTTACTTTTCTTAGCTGTTTCCTGTATTGACTAAACCTAGGTGCCTTGAGCTGATTTGACCACTATGTTGTGGTAGTTTTGAGTAAATGTCCCCCAATAGAATTTATTATCATTGTGAATTGTCTTTAGCCTTCTGGCTGGAGGAGGTGTCAGTTTGGCCTGCCCTCCTGGGGTCTAGCCCTAAGGTATTTCAAATTGGATGCAAAATACTAGGGATAGATATGCAAAACAAAAGCCAGAACCCCAATCTGGCAGTTCTGCATTTTTGTGAGCTACAGTGTTACATACAGTGTGCATGTTTGCTTGAGGTGCTGGTGGTGGGTTTCTCTCTCTGCTTGCTTCTGTAAAAGGGAGCCAGCCTTTTTCCTTAACTTCCCCTGGGTCTGTTACTTCAATAAATACTTTCCTCTAAAATTGTGCCTGGTTTGGAGATTCATCCCAGCAACGTGTGACTGACTACGACATATGTTATTCATTTAGGGTTCATTACAGTAACCATGGCTTGGGGATAGGGAGGGGATTTTCGATTTTAGGTCAGTAGCATTGAGGTCCTCAAAATCTGCAGTAAGGAATGCCTTCCAGTCATGTAGGTATGGGGTCTCCAGGGCATCACAATCACTATTTCCAACCACTGACCAAATATGAAATCACTGACATAAGCATGAGAACATTAGTCTTGTGGTGGCCATTGTTGCTGTTTTACTTATCCTATCAGTATTAAAGGAAAATAACTAGTAGCTTTTCTCAGGTACATACCTTCAATCTCACTAAAGATATCATGTTCTCTTAATAAAACTCTTTTAGTAAAACTCTTCTTATCTTAGAATTTGTCCCATTTGGGATTATGGATTATTGTAAAATATATGACTAAATGACATGTGGTTTGTTTTAATTACTTTTCTGCTGGGTACCCTTACATGCTAAGAATGTGTTCTACCGTTGAGCTATACCCCAGCTCCTATGTTGCTATTTTTTGTTGAGAGTATTTACAAGTATGATTATACCCAGCACTTATGCATTCTCAATTATTTGTATTTATTCATTTGTTGGTAAAATATATTTGGATTATGTAAAAAAATTAAATATCAGGCTTAAGGTTTTCATGTAATTTCAGGTTATATTTTAAAATCCAGTATATAGTGTGACATATTTTAGATAGATTTTGTTGTTATACAGCTTGATTTTGGGTGGGTGTATTTGAAATTTTATTAAGTTAACAGTTATAGTAAAGCCAATTTATCTGAACAAATCTTTCAAATATGTTATCTTTGTCAAGGTCAAAAAAATGAATTGCAGAGACATTTCATATTGTGTGAAAACATCCTATGTACATAGTGCTTTTTAGTGCTGAGTTTCAGCTTTCCCGCTCTCCCCCTTTGGTACTAAGGCTCAAACCCAGGATATTTTAGGCAAACTCAGACCTATATTCCCATTCATATTCTCCTTGTTTTAGAACATAGGTGAGAAACCATTCCCATAGACATATATATATATATATATATATATATATATATATATATATATCTTTTATGATGAGTTCAAATGTCTTTGGATTATGAGGAACCAGCATGTGAGAGACCCCATTGCTGAGGGTCAGTTTTCATGTTTCCCTCTAGGCTTGGCTGCATGCTGATTCACATATGTGTCTGTTTTTTTCTGCAGGTGGCGATTCTCATTCCTTTCCGCAATCGCCATGAACATCTCCCAATTTTTTTCCTGCATCTGATTCCCATGCTCCAGAAACAACGGCTAGAGTTCGCATTTTATGTTATTGAGCAGGTGGGAATAATTTTCAAAATGTTCATTAAGTCCTCTAACATGTGATTTAAAATGTTTACTTAAGCTGGGTACATTGGTTCATGAATTTAATCCCAACATTCAGGAGGCTGAGGTGGCGGAATCTCAGTGAGTTCACAGATCACCCTGGATTAGAATGAAATCTTGCCTTTAAAAATCAACAACATGATGGATCACCTCCACCTGCCTGAGCCCTGAAGTCACTACAGAGGAATTGGTGGCACTAATCTTGCTCTCATGGCTAACCTGAAGTCCACAGAGATGGTGAATGACACTGTGGCCCCTCAAATCTTATCAAAATAGAGATCCAGAGGATACAGAGAAAGCAACACTAAATCAGATCACTATCTTGCCCACCAGGGCTCAGGGAACATTGTGGATGAGGGGTAGAATTATTGTAAGAGCCTAGGGGGGTGCAAATAACCTGAGGCACCATTCCCCCTTCCACAGACTGAAGTTTAGCTAAGAGTAATTAGGTAACTCAAATCCTTGGGTTTGGAATAGAATAAAATTATATTTTGGATTGGTTCTGTATTTTTCCTTATTAATTTTAATTATTATAATTTGGCCACATGAATTGCACAGCCATTATGCTTGATTTTAGTATGATAACCTTGATGGCCCATCTGTTGGATTGTCTTTTTCTTTGAAGTAGTGTCTCACTCTAGCTCCAGCTGACCTGGAACTCACTCCATAGTCCCAGGATGGCCTCAAACTTATTGCGATCCTCCTACCTCTGCCTTCCAAATGGTAGCATTAACGGTGTGTACCACCATGCCTGACTCAAACTATGATTTTAGATAAATATATAACTGATGTTCATTCTACCTACAAGGTTAGATATTTGACATATTTTAAAATGTTCTATTATGTGCTTTCATTATGTTTATATCTTTTTGTCTTGAAAACCTCTGTGAAGCTTCATTTAATTGAGAAATTGCTTATTTCATGATATGGACCCCACATTCTGAGAATTTATTCATGTGCAGCTGTCTGGGATGGTTACTGGTATACACTAGAGCACCACTCAAGTCTTATACTAAAATATATATATATACACACACACACACACATACAGAAACACACAAACTCATTTTCAAAGAGCATTACAGTTTCTTACCCATAAATTTAGGTATAGAAAGTGAAGACTAAGGGCTTCATTTTTTTTTTTTAATAGCAAAGCACTGAAAATTCTTGTTTGAGGATTTCTTTGTACTACTTAATGGTTTCTGGCCAGTTCTGGAAGTTAATATTCCATCAATTTTTTTTTTTTTTTTGGTTTTTCGAGGTAGGGTCTCGCTCTAGTCCAGGCTGACCTGGAATTCACTATGTAGTCTCAGGGTGGCCTTGAACTCATGGTGATCCTCCTACCTCTGCCTCCCGTGTGCTGGGATTAAAGGCATGCGCCACCACGCCGGCTCCATCAAATTTATTAGTTTAGTTTGATGTAGTGGCTTACACCTTTAATTCCAGAACTCAGGAGTCTGAGGTAGGAAGAATATGGTGAGTTAGAAGCCAGCCTGTACTAGAGTGAGACTCTGCCTCAAAACAGAAAAAAAAAAATTGGGAAATCCAAGGCACCTGAATACAGCCAGATAGTAATTCTTTTTTTAAACAAACAAAAAAAAAACCCAGTAATATAGAATAAACATTCTTTGTCCTGTTTTCATTTTGAATATCATCTTTCTGGGTAGAGGAGCCTTGGCTGAAGATACACACACATAACATCTAACATGCCTCACATAGCTTGACATTAGCAATGGAATACTACCCCTTGCAAAGTAGAGTCTCAGCTTTGTAAGCAAATGTGCATCTGATGAATGGACAGGTCATAAACCCCACGACACTCAGAAATAAACCTGTGACACCCAAGCTCCTTTCCAGGTGGAAATTTGTGAGTCTTAGAACTAGATATCACCAGGAAGAGGAACTTAATGGATAAGTCTTAGCAAAGCAAAACCAATTCATTCTATTTGCTATGTGCAAATTCTATGCAAGCTAAGTATATTCGAATTATTTAACATGGTCACATAAATGGAAGTCAAATGACCCAGCTTCACTTTTGTAGACTGTGTCACTGTTTGGCTGTGATCATAATGGTAATGAAAGAATTTAGCTATTTACATTCTTTTTAAATATGGGTATATTGATGTTTCCAAAACCCAAAAATATATTTTAGTCTTTATGCTAAATTATGCCACTTTTATTATTGTCATCTCATGAGTGTGTGGAATACTTTATATCACAATGTACTGACCTTTCCAATTACTTTGTGTCATGAACAATCCTTGTTATGATTAAAGGGTCTATAGTGATATTTCAGTTTTGATTTCTTCTTCTTCTTCTTCTTCTTCTTCTTCTTCTTCTTCTTCTTCTTCTTCTTCTTCTTCTTCTTCTTCTTCTTCTTCCTCCTCCTCCTCCTCCTCCTCCTCCTCCTCCTCCTCCTCCTCCTTTCTTCTTTTCTTTATTTTTCAAGGTAGACTGACCTGGAATTCACTATGTAGTCTCAGGGTGGCCTTGAACTCATAGCCTTCTACCTCTGCCTCCTTAGTGCTGGGACTAAAGGTATGAGCCACCACACTCAGCTTTGATTTCTTTTCTTGAATATTAATATTGATCATTGTTCATATATTTATTTACTGTTTGGATATAATAAGATGTTTCTGTTAAACCTTTTGTCCATTTTTAATTGGAACTTTTTCATGTGTTTATGTGTGTGTACACGTTTGAATGTGTGCTCCTATGTGTGTGGGAACGGGTGGACATGTGTGAGTATGTCAGTGCATTTGGATACCAGAGGTTGATGTTGAAAGACTTTCCATCTTATTTTTTTATTTTGTTCTTTCTTTGATTTTCTCTATTTTTTTCTTTTCACTTTTTAAATTTTTTGTTTTTAAAATTTTTATTGACAGAATGTATAAGTATAGACAGTAAACCATAATTCTTATCACCTGCTGTCATTCTCCCCTCTCAAATCAACCCTCCATTGAACCCCTTATTTCTGATCAGTCTTTCTTTTGTTTTGTTGCCATCATCTTTTCCCTAAACTATGAAGGAAGGTCTTTTCTAGGTAGCGTCAGACAGTATGAGGTCATGAATATCAAGGCCAGTTTGTATCTGAAAGATTGCATTGTTGGCAGTCATACCCTTCTTTAGGCTCTTACATTCTGTCTGCCAACTCTTCTGCAATGGACCCTGCGCCTTGGAAGGTGTGATAGAAATGTATCAGTGCTGAACAGTCCACTGCCACTTCTCAGCATTATGGTGTCTTTTGAGTTACCCCAGGGGTCACTGCCATCTGAAAAGAAGCTTCTTTAAGCAATGTGATGGTAGCATTAATATATGGCATAAACATGAAAAAGTGTTTAGAGGGCAGTTTGGTGGGTATACTATGTCTATTTCACCAGACAATAGCAGGCATTGCTCCCCTAGGGATCATGACTTCCCCAGCCCTAGGCTTTTGACTAGGTTTTCAGTACCAGGTATGTATTCCCTCCTGTGTAGTGGGCCTCCAGTCCAGTTAGAGAGAAACTTGGTTTCCCCGTAACACACATGCCACTATTGGTAGCACATTTGGCCTGGCTGGCCGAATCACAAGGTTTGTAGGGTCCACTGCTGTTTATCACAGTTGGTGGTTTATTTCTCCCAAAAGGTTGTATTTAGCATAGCTCTTTCTGATGTCCTGGTAGCTAGTCAACAAGAAGGAGGTTTCTACCTTGGCTCCAGCTTGATTTCTTAGTGACCAATAGTCAGAGAGGGCCTCTGGAGTCTTCAGAAATAGGGTCTTACCATCTAGTCCTTGTGAGCAACCAAGAACCTTGGCAATGACCTCTAATGTTTGGAGCAACAGGGACCTCTTTGACAACTCACTGGAAGGTATCTTACCTCAGGCACTGATAAAACTTTATGGCTTTTGTATATACCATTATCCATGTGCATAGGACTCTCTGCCTATAATCTCTCTTTACTCTATCTAAATATATTGGCTGGCAAAGAAATAGTTCTCCATATGGCTTATTCATATCTTGTCCCACCCTTCCTCTACTCAATCTTTCCCCTGATTCTACCCCCAGTAATCTGTCTATTTATCTATCCACAATACACTCCCTTTAAGTCATCCCCTCTCCTCTCTCTTTTATACCCCCTTTTTAGCTTTCTGACCTCTACTACTGACCTTTCCTACAACTCACATACAAAATCTAGACATTTATAGCTAAGATTTGCATATGACATCTGACTTTCTGGGCCTTGGTTGCCTCATTTTACCTTATTTTAATCCTTTCCAGATCCCTCC
The DNA here is from genome assembly GCA_004024765.1 of Zapus hudsonius. Classification (NCBI taxonomy): domain Eukaryota; kingdom Metazoa; phylum Chordata; class Mammalia; order Rodentia; family Dipodidae; genus Zapus; species Zapus hudsonius. The sequence goes on from PVHP010000920.1 coordinate 109,559, forward strand.
ATTTCCCTGCAAGTTTCATAATTTCATTTTGCTATACTGCTGAATAGAACTTCGTTGTAATTTATACCACATCCTCATCTATTCATTAGTTGAAGGGCATCTAGGCTGGTTCCATTTCGTAGCTGTTGGGAATAGAGAAGCAATAAGCATGGATGAGCAAGTATCTCTAAGGTAGTGAATAGACTACTTAGGGTATATCCTAAGGAGTGGTACGACTAGATCATATAATCTATTTTCGGCTGTCTCAGAAACCTCCTCACCTATTTCCACAACGGCTATTATCAGTTTGCATTCACACTAACAATGCAGAAGTGTTCTTTTTGTTAACATTTTGTTTATATATTGGTTAATTTATTTATTTATAAGAGAGAGATAAAAAAGCAAATAGTGAGGGAGAATGAGTGTGCCAGGGCCTCTAGCCACTACAGATGAACTCCAGATACATGCACCACCTTTAGATCTGACTTTATCTGGGTATTGTGGAATCAAACCTGGGTCCGTAGGCTTTGCAGGCAAGCACCTTAACCACTCAGTCATCTCTCCAGCCCTGGAATTGCTCCTCTTTTGCCACATCCTCACCAGTATTTCTTTCATTTTTTTTCCATGATAGCCATTTGGAAAGGAGTGAGCTAGAACCTGAAAATAGTTTTAATTTGCATTTCCCTGATGGCTAAAGTTATAGAACATATTTTTAGATGTTTGTAGGTCATCACTGTTTCTTCTTTTGAGAACTCTGTTTAGTTCCATCACCCATTTTTTGATTGGGTTGTTTAATTTCTTATTACTTCTTTTTTTTTGAGTTCTTTGTCTATCTTGAATATTAATCCTATGTCAGATAAGTTTCCTCTTTGCTCTATTCACAGTGTCCTTTGCTGTACAAAAAGCTTTTTAATTCTATGAGGTCCCAATGGTTGATTAGTGGTTTTGCTTCCTTACCATCTGGGGTTATATTCAGAAAGTCATTGCCTATGCCAATTTGTTGAAGTGTTTCTCCTACTTTTTCCTCTAGCACTTTCAGAATTTTATGCCTGATATTAAGGTCTTTGATCCATTTCTAACTGATTCTTGTTCATGGAGAGAGATAAGGATCTATTTCATCCTTCTGCATAAAGATAGCCAGTTTTCCCAGCACCATTTGTTAAAGAGGCTGTCTTTTCTCCAGTGAATATTTTGGGCATCTTTGTCAAAAATGAGATGGCTGTTGGGTTTGCATCAGAGACCTGTATTCTGTTCCATTGATCTAGGTGTCTGTTTTTTGTGCCAGTAAAATGCTGTTGTTAAAATAGCTCTATAAAATATCTTAAAATCAGATATGTGATATCACCAGCCTGTTTTTGTTGCTTAAAATTGTTTTGGGTATTCGAGTTTTTCTGTGCTTCCAAATGAATTTTATGATTTTTTTTTTTCTATTTCAGTGAAGAATGCCACTGGAATTTTGATAGGGATTGTATTAAATGTATAGATTGCCTTGGGTAAGATTGACATTTTCACAAGATTAATTCTTCCAATCCAAGAACATGGGGTGCCTTTCCATTTCTTAGTGTCTTTTCCATTTTCTCTCTTCATTCTTTTAAAGTTCTCATTGTAGAGATCCTTTGTTTTTCTTAGTTAGCTTTATTCCAAGGTACTTAATTTTTTTGGAGGCAATTGTGAATGCGAGTTTCCCTGATTTCAACTTAAGCATGTTAGTTATTGGTATATAGAAAGGCTACTAATTTCTATGTGTTAATTTTGTATCCTGATGCTTTGCTTAAAGTGTTTATCAGCTCTAACAATTTGCTGGTAGAGTCTTAAGGGTTTCTTATGTGTAGAATTATATCATTTGCAAATAATTATAATTTGACTTCCATCCAATTTGTATCCCTTATATTTGTATCTCTTGTCTTCTTGCTGTAGCTAAGACTTCTGGTAGTATATTAAGTAAAAGTGGGTGCAGTGGACTCATTTTCTTGTTCCTGACTTTAGTGGAAATGATTCAAGTTTTTCTTTATTTAGTACAATGTTGGTTGTGGGTTTATTATAAATAGCCTTTATTATGTTGAAATATGTTTCTTCTATTTAGTTTATTTAGGACTTTTATCATGAAGGGGTGTTAGATCTTTTTCAAATGGCTTTTCTACATCTACTGGGATGATCATGTGATTTTTGTGCTTTGGTCCATTTGTATGGTATTTGTATTTATCTATTTGTGTATGTTGAACCATCCTTGCATATCTGGGATAGAACATACCTGGTTGGGGTGAATGATCTTTTTGATGTATTCCTGTGTTGTGTTTGCCAGTATTTTGTGGAGAATTTTTGCATTTGTGTTCATGAGAGATTGCTCTGTAATTTTTGTTGTATCTTTCTCTGGTTTTGGTATCAGGGTTATGTTGGCTTCGTGAAAGGAATTTGGTAGCATGCCTTTTTTATTTCATGGAAAAGTTTGAGAAGCATTGATGTTAGTTCTCTGAGAAGGTCAGGTAGAATTTATCAGTTCATCCCTCTGGACCTGAGATTGGGAGATTTTTTATAACTACTTTGATCTCAGTGTTGTTATAGGTCTTTTAGCATGGTGTGGTAGTTTGACTGAATGTCCCCCAATAAATTCAAAAGTGTAAAAGTTTTTCTCCAGCTGCCTGGCTTGAGGAGGTATCACCTAGGCCAGACTATAGGCCTTCCACAGCCCTAAGGTAATTCTGGGGTAGATGTGAAATTCCAGCTATACATATGCAAAGAGAAATCCAGCTGTTGTTTTTGTTAGACTTGGAGTGTGCCTTGCAACCTGGAGATGCTGGGTCTCTCTCTCTCTCTCTCTCTCTCTCTCTCTCTCTCTCTCTCTCTCTTTCTCTGCTTGGACCTGTGAAAGGGGGCCAGCCTCTTTCTCCTTTATGGAACTTCTGGATCTGTTGCTTCAATTAAACACTTTCCTCCCAAAACTGTCTGATTTGGACATTCATCCCAGCGGCATGTGGCTGACTATAATGCATAGTTTATCTCATCTTGTTTGGTTTATCTTATCTATTTTAGTTGGTCATATATATCTAGAAAATTATTGATTTCTTTCAGATTTTCAAGCTTAGTTGAATATGTGTTCTTAAGGTATGTCCTTTTTTTTAAATTTAATTGGTATATGATGAATTTTTTATCTATACTTTTATTAATTTGTGTCTCCTCTCTTTTTTGGTGAGGTTTGCAAAGGGTTTAATCAAGGTTATTTATCCTTTCAATGAATAAACTCTTTCATTCATTGATTGTTTATATTTTTTAAGTAGAAATTTGTATGGATCCGTCATGCATTGGTACTATCAGTTCCCTCCTCCCTGTCCCTACTCCACTGAGGGCTCTCTTTAGTGGGATTTCTGGTATTCATCATGAAGTTGTGGGTTATAAGTTGTGAGAACAGCAGTCTGTCATTGGTGGGGCCAATGACTCTGAATATTCCTTCCTGTCTTGTGGCTCTTACATTCTTTCTGCCCCTCTTCTACAAAATTCTCTGGGCCTTGATGGGTACATTTTAAGTCTACTTTAGTATTGAGCTCTCAGCAGCTTCTGAATTTCTGCTTTTGTGCATTTGAGTTTCCTCAGTGCCTGTCTCCATCACCTTTGTGCAGGTTGTCAGGTTTTTGATGGAAGCAACGCTCTCACTCATCTTGCCAATTCATCTGTGGTTTCACCTCACAAGGAGTTGTTCATCTGCCAGTCAGATATCTATTCTTGTCTTATTGATAGATTTTGATTGTCCTTGATTCTCATTGATTTCTGAAGAGGAAAAACAAATTCTTCAATGGAGAGTGAAATCAGGATAGGTTATAGGTGATTAACTATTGTTACTCAGAGAAATCAAAATCAGAGAGATTTTGATGGGTGTAGCCTCACTTTTGGCCAAAGACTAATAGGAAATTCTTGTTGGAGTTCTTAATCTAGGTCTCCATAGGATTCTGTCTTGGTTCCCAGTTCCAGCTATGAATTGCTTTCCACTAAGCAGATCTCTTAGCCAATCAGAGAACCTTTGGTTACTCATCTAGGCTGTGTGCCACTATTGCATAGGTGTGTACATCTTGTCTGGCTGTTTGCTTTCATATAGCAGTATCCCTTTCTTTCTCATGTTTTTGGCCATTTCTCCCCAGCATCTCATGTAGCACTTTTTAGCACTATGCAGGCTAACCATCTTGGAACTAGCTTCCTTCCAGATTCAGCCAGATATCTCAATGTTTTATGTCAGTAACATGTGGTTTCTTCAGCAATAAGTTTTTACCTTTTACCTCACGGGTATAATCAAGTCTTTGACAGAAGCCTGTCTTATTTTGAGGACCTCATAGATCTCTCCAATCAACAGCTCAATGTGGGTTGTAACAAATTTCTGGTACTGAGACTTACAAGTCAGAGCCATATGTTTTAGTGTTAGGCTTCTTTCCACCCTATTCAGGCTTCTTCTTACCAGACATTTCCTCCATGCTCCTAATGAGGGTTAGATTTTTCAGTCTATCTAAGAAGAAGTTTTCTGTAGTACCAATTTATTTTGGATTTGGTTTTATGACTATCTCCACATACCTGCCATACCCCTCCACACAATCCCTTCCATCCCTGTTACCTGTATATTGAGTTGCTTGTCAGGTATGCCTGTAACTCAAGTTGTTTCATTTTAGGGACTATAGATGAAGGGGAACATGAGGCATTCATCTTTCTGTGCTTATGTGAGTTTACTTTGAATGATCTCTTCCTAGTCTGTCCATTTTCCTATAAATATTATTATATCATTTTTTTTCTTACTGGTGAGTAGAATTCCATTGTGACTATGTACCACATCTTCATTATCCAGTTGTCCAGTGATGGGGATCTGGGTTTACTCTAATTCTCAACTATTGTGAATTCAGCACCTATAAACATGGTTGAGCATATTTCTCTGTATTGAAGAGTGGAGCCTTTAGGGTAGATATCCAGTAGATTAATAGCTAGGTCAGTTGCTAGCTCAATTTTCATCTTTTTCAGGACTATTCATATTGATTTCCATGGTAGTTATACAAATTTGCACTCCTACTATCAGTGAATGAGGGTTCTTTTCCAACATCCTCACCAACATTTATTGTTGGTTGAGTTTTTAATGATTACCATCCAGTTTGGAGCCAGGTGGAAATTGAGAGCAACCATGGTTGGTGTGTATATGTATATATAGAATTGCAATGTCCTCTTGTTGGATTATTCCTTTAATAAATACAAAGTGACCTACATCTTTCCTAATGTTGGTTTGAAGTCTAAACTGCTAGATAGTAGAATAACAGCACCTGCTTGTTTCCTAGGTCTACATTTGGATGAAATAATATTTTCTATGCTTTTAATCTAAGGTAGTTGTCTCTTAAGGAGAGGTGAGTTTCTTGGAGGTAACAAACAGAAGGATCCTGCCTTTTAATCCTGTCTTCAAGTCTGTGTCTTGATTGGGACATGGAAGATGTTGATGTTATGAGTTATTATTGAATGGTATATATTTTCTCTTGCCATACTTTTTTTTAACAAGACAAAAGTATATGACACTTCTCTTATATCTTAGCAACATTTAGATGGAATCAAATTCAAATGCAGTACACTCTGCTGTGATGAGGCTTTGGTTCAGCTCCCAAATCTCGATTGTTTGATGCAGTCTCCTATGAGAATATTCAAAGGGTGTCTTCTTACAGAACAAGCCTATTTTCAGTGGTGGAGCTGCTGTTAGTCACTCTGTCTGCATGGGACTGATAACCAATCACTATCTTTGGAGAAAATCCTACCCTCCTATATGTGTAACAGCTTCTCTGTTTTCACATTCAGTAGTCCATATTGCTATCTTATCACCTTTAGCTCCAACATTCACAACAGCTCCACACACATTATCGCTGTACTCATCGAAAGATTCTCTAATAAGGCACAGCAGTGTCTCTAGCCAAAAGCGATTGAGGTCATTTTGTCTCTGCTGTTTGTTCAATGCAGTTAGCCATTGTCCTATCTGTTTACTTTTTTTTTTTAAATCTTCCCTCATAGTCTCAATACCATCCTTAAAAAGTGAGTAGTCACATCCAGGCATTAATTACTAGATAACTGGATATGCTTGTATAAAGCCCAAAAGTCCTCAACAGTATCAAACTTAGAGATCCATTGAAGGTTTCCCTGCCAAGTTTTCCTTTTATTTTTAAGAAACCAGAGTACCCACCTGTTCTGTAAAGGATGTTTAATATAGTGTTCTGGGTTAGCAACCTCCTGATTTGATTCTGTTTTTCTGTCTTCTGTAGATGGGGGATTAGGAATAAGTGTGGTTTCCTGTTCCACAGTCGCCATTTTAGATCCATCTGATCTCTTGCCATACTTTTTTATTTAGTAGTGCTTGTTGTTTTTTTTTTGCTATTCTCTCACATTAACTATTATTTGAGCATAAATTCTTTTCCCTATTCTCTCATATATGAACTTTCCTTTTTTAAATTTTCTATTTTTATTTATTTATGTATGTATGTATGTATGTATGTATGTATGTATGTATGTATGTATGTATTGAAGAAAGACAGAAAGAAAGAGGCAGACACAGAGATAGAATAAGTATGGGCACTGCAGGGCCTCCTCTCACTGCAGATGAACTCCAAATACATGCACCACTTTGTGCATCTGGCTTAACATGTATACTGGGGAGTTGAATCCTGGGCCATCAGGCTTTACAAGTAAGTGCAGTTAACTATTTAGCCCTCTCTCCAGCCCTCCCATTGCAATATTTTTGAAAAGTGTTATAACTTCCTTACTGTGTGTAGTGGTGATGAAAAGCTGTCCAGCTTCTAGTGTTTTCTGTCCACCTAATAGAGGGATTGAGAGCTGGGAGAACCCAATACAAACCAAGAGTTGTCTTTTAATAGTCATAGTCTTTGCTTTATAAGCACAGTGCATGGTCTTCTATGAAGACTTGGCCCTAAGCAATGCTTACTAACTTGGTGATTTTTGTTGCTGAAGTTTCCTGGGATCTGAAGATATCTTCTACTTGTTGTCTTTTTTACCATTAGTTCTTTTATTATTATTTTTATTTTATTGTTAATAATTAGAAATACTATATGAATAAGTGTTATGTTGATACCCCCATTTCCCTCCACCCTGCCCCCAATGCATTGTGGGTCTTCCTCAGTGGAATTGCTGGAATGGTCCATATGCTTGGAGGTTATGAATTGTACAAGTAGTAGCCAGTTATTTTTATTGTTGGGGGGGGCAATGTCTCTGTATATTCTCTCCCACCATAGCTCTTACAATCTTTTCACCCGTTCTTCTGCTCTTCTTTTTCCCTGAGCTATGGTGAGAGAGTTTTAAGTCTGCTTTATTTTGTGCTCTTAAAAGTCTCTGGATTTTTGCTTTGGAATATTTTAGGTGTCCTTGGTGTCTGTCTCCATTGCCCTTTGATAGGTTGTCTGACTTGCTGTGGAGGTAGCTCTCTTGTTCCTCTCGCCACTTCCTCAAAAGTTTTGTTTGGGCCCTAGATGAGTTAGCAGTGATTCATCTCCTGTCTGGGTGTCAGCCATCATCTCAGGTCCTTCTGGTGGAATTGGGTTGTCCACGGTTCTTTCTGACTTCTGAAAAATACAAACAGAATCTCCAGTGGAGAGTGCAATCAGTATAGTTTAAATGAGACAAGCATTGTTCATTTGATGATAGTTAAGTAGGTATAGACTCTGTAGGCTCATGGTTAGTGGGGAAGTCTGGATTCTAGGTCTCCCAATTCCAGCTTAGGGCTCCTTGCCACTGAGAAGATCTCTTATCCAACCAGTGAGCTGTTGGTTATCCACATAGGTGAAGTGCCACTATTGCATGGATGAGCACTTCTTGCCTTTCTGGTCTCTGCCATATAGCAGTGTGTCATCTGCATTCTCAGGCCATGGGTTAGAGTTGTATATCAGTGAACCCTGCTTATCATTGTATATCAATGAACCCTGCTTTTCTGGAATATTATTGGCCATTTGCCCCTGGAAGCTCAGGTAGCACCTACCTCTACACAGGCTAACCATATGGGATCTGATTTCATTACTGGATACAGCAGGGTCTCTCGATATTGTTTGACAGCAATCTGTTATCTTTGGCAATATGGTCTTGTCTTTTGCTTAGGGAGGGTATTCAAGAGCTTTGACATAAGCCTGTCTTATTTTGGGAACCACATAGGTCTTTCTGGTCAACAGGTTAGTGTGATAACTGTTTACTGGGAGAGTGTGCTCTAGACCAGAGCCACTTGTCTTAGGGTTGTACTTTCTCCCAACCTCTTCAGGGCCCTTCTACCAGATGATGCTTCTTCAATAGCTTACTGTATGAAGGTAAGTATTCTATGATATAGATTCATTAGGGGTTTGAATTAGTGTGTATTTCCTCCTCCCCTCCCATTCTCTCCAACCCCCTCCAATTCCTTTCTTCCCGTTTGTCTGTCTCCCAATTTGCCTATAAGGTTTGTTTACTATTTAAGCTTAACCTGATTAAGAACCAAAGATGAGGGTGACTATTCAGTGTGTCTCTCTGTTCTTGTGTGAGTTCACTGAATATGATCTGTTCCAAGACCATCCATTTTTGTTTAAATTTCATTGTCATTTTTCCTTACTACTGAGTAGAATTCCATAGTGTACATGTACACCATGTATAATATTAATCTAATGTGTTCCTTTTGAATGACATTTTCACTATTTCATCTTTTTTTCTGATCAAAAATAATTTTGCCGTATTTGAAGTAAAGCAGAAATACAAGTTTCATTATGAAAAAATACAGCAGCATACAAGCAGAGTATAAAATAACAGTGTCCTACTTACCAAAACATCATAAGTAAATTTAAACAGTATACAGTCATGCACCACATAATGGCATCAGTCCTAATGCTATTGCATAGACAACTGTGGTCCTGTAAGTTTGCATTGCCTTGTGATAAAGCAGCCTTAGTTTGTTAAAGTGACTATAATACCTGCACATGCCAGTATCACCTAATAACATCTTTCTCAGAATGGTCCTCCTATTTGTAAGTGATGTATTACTGTATTTGAAAATTCTTCCATATGGTTATTGTTTGTCTATTTGATTATAGAGATATAATTACTATTGTTTGACCATAATACAATAGGTTAGAAAGATATAGGGAAAAGTCAGATGACAAAGCCTGAGTACATTTCTGCTTTTTCTCTGTTTGCTCTGTGAAGACTGGAACACAACCATTTAATCGTGCGATGCTTTTCAATGTGGGCTTCAAAGAGGCTATTAAAGACAGTGTCTGGGACTGCATGATCTTCCATGATGTGGATCATCTGCCTGAGAATGACCGGAACTATTACGGATGTGGAGAGATGCCTCGTCACTTTGCAGCAAAGCTGGACAAGTACATGTACATGTAAGTAGTGTGGAGTACTGATATCTAGCAGCATATTGGTACAAACATGATGGCTTTTTTTTTTTTTTTTTTTTTTTTGCTTCCTTCTGAGAGAACTCAGGAGCCTGAGGAATTCTGCTCTTTACTCTAACCTGCCCTCCTAGGAGCCAGAGTGGCTTGTCCATCTGGGATGACACAAGGTTTGACTGTGATTGTTGGAAAAAGGCTGGCTGCTGCGTTCAAGTCTATGTAGTTTTAACTTTGGTCTTTCAGACTTGAAGGGCTAGGTTTGCCATGGACACCTCTGAAGGTTAGCCATCTGAAGAGTTGCTGTCTGGGATCACACACATCTTGAGCTTTCATGTGTGTGGCCCATGTTAGCTCTTCCTGACTCCCCTCCCCTTAGAGATGCTTTAGTGTCCAGATGGTCTTTCTTTTGATGGTCTTCTTTCTAAACTATGTATTTTTCACCTATTCTTGAATTTTAAGAAATGAATCTTTTTGTTTTTCTAAATGGAAATATCTTAAAGTGTAAAAGTTACCAGAGGTGTAAACTTAAGTTTACATCATCCAGTGCAAATGTAGGGCTAGAGAGAAAGCTCAGTGGTAAAGAGCACTTCCTGTGGAAGCAGGAGGGCAACAGGAGGCCTAAGGCACTGCTGCTTGAGATCTCTCACTAGGACCTGCATAAACAGCTGGGTGTAGCCATGCACATATGTAACCCAGTCCTGAGGGGGAGCAGAGACACAAGAATGTAGAAATCTTGAGAAAAAAAGACTATCAAACAAAAACAGCAAGTTCCAGATCAGTAAAAGACTTCAGCTCAAATAAGAAAAGACAGAAGAATGATAGAACAGGACATTCAATGTTCTTCTCAGGCAAGTAAACCCTACCATGGGTGAGCACACAGACCACCACAAGGGCACGTACAAATGAATATACAAAACACACACCAAAAAAAAAAAAAAAAAGAAAGAAAGAAAGGAAGAAAGGCAGATGAGATATAATCTGAGAAAGAGGTCATAATTTTCACTAGCTAATTGACATGGAGAAAAGAAATTCTACCTACCACACATCACGGTTTGGGCTGGTACCTGACCTACAGAGTATGGAGAGGCACAAAGGCTCAATAATATGAGCAAAGCAGTTGGCATTGACACACAAAAATCAATCTTTGGGCTTGGGAGTTTTTGTTTTTCCTGGTCACTCACCTTAATATCCTCATTTCTGACCTCTAGGTTGGGGTTACTATGGCAGAGGTCATTAATGTTCATTCATGATCTGTTTATTAGAAATCTGGAAGTTTGATTTTGGTCAGGATATTTGAATCATCCCATTGTTTTCCCTGCCATCATGGAGTTTTCCCTTGGGTCTGTAAGCCAAAATAAACCCTTTCCTCTCATAGTCTGCTTTTGGTCGGGTTCTTTGTGCCAGCAATGAGAAAGCTGACTGCAAAGGGAAGATTGGTACCACTAAATTTTGTTCTTCATCTGTGAATAAGATTCCATTGTGTATATGTTTTAGTCAGGGTTCTCTAGAGAAGCAGAGCCAAGAAAGCAAATTGTAGTTTAAAAAGGGGGGCTATTGTGATAGCTAATGACAGTCCCACAATAGCAGTATGCTGCCCCAAGAGTCAAGGAAACTTGTAGCCACTCAGTTCACATGGCTGGATGCCTCAGCAGTCCCAATCCAGCACCAAAGGCTTGGAGGCTTCCTGGGGAACTGCTGGTCTTCAGTACATAATGGGAGGCTGAGCAAACTTGGAAGAATAGGAGAGCAAGAGGATGGATGGAAGTTCAAATCATAAGAACCAGCAGCCAGCATGAGGAAAGAAGAGAACATTCCCTTCCCCTCAAGCTTCCTTTTATCCATCCCCCTTCCAGGAGGGTTGCCCACTCTGAGGGAAGGACTCACTCTGGAGGAGAGACCACCTCCTTTAGTCAATCCTTCCTGTAAGCAACCTCAGAGACCTACCCAAGATAACTGTGGATTACTAAACAGGTCAAAATGATGATGAAACTTAACCATCTCAGTATATATACAAAACAAAGCTGGGAAAGATACAGAGAAAAGGGAACCGTTACACACTGCTGGTGGGGATGCAAATTGGTCCATAAAAATCAATAGAATATCAATTTCTAGTGAAGAAAAATCATTCATACCCATTGGAGTTGTTCCAGGGTTACATGACCTCTGTACAAGCTTGTTTAGACAGTGTGGTAGAGAGCAGCAGCAGATCAAGACACCAGCAGAATAGTGCCAAGACATTCATTGGATAAAACCCAAAGAAGCATGTCTTCCCACAGTGATGTCCACATTCTAACTTGCTACCCACCCAGGTTTTTAGTGCCTTTCCTCCTGTGGACAATATAAGACAAACACTGTAAGATTTTACTCTGCTTTTTTGTTCATTTTATTTATCTATGATTCTATTCTTTTATTTAATCTTTCTCCATCATATATACATTTCAGTTGTTGTTTTCACTTAAGCAAAACAGCAAAAGGACCCAACATGTTTGCTGACCTATGTACTCATATCTATGTATTGACAATCTCATGATCTCTCCAGACCTCAGCCTAGGTAAGAATAATCTATCCAATATTGGGAATACCCACTTACAAGGACTCTAGAACCTGAGCTTCCAAGGATAGGACCTGTGGGATCTCTGGAGAGAGAGGGTCAAGATATCTTCTACTGTCTTGGGTTGTGTGATGGTAAAGTTTTGTTGTCAACTTGAGCTGTTTAGTAATCCAAATTAATCTTGTGTGGTTCTCTGAGGTTGCTTATAGGCAAGATTAACTAAAGAGGAG